>MU228135.1:1850204-1922020 GCA_018584345.1 Thuja plicata | reverse complement strand
ATTTAATTAAATAAATAAAGTATGACCTCATAAATATATTTTTCTCAATTATTTGAATAATTAAATTCAATTTTTGAAATGAGGATATTTATTTATTAATTAAATATTATTTAATTCTTTTTTATGTGTTTTAGCTAAAAGGGGTGAATTTAATTTAATTAAAGTGCTAGGACTTTATTAATGAAATTAATTCAATCATAGGGTTTGATTAGCTAATTGATATTTAGGAATTAAATATAATGTATGATTAATGCAGATTTAGGATTTTCTACTTTTGACACTCAGGTCGAGTAGAGTCAGTCAAAACTCAGAATTGCCTAGTACAATAGGACTTTGATGATTAAGAAGAATGACAAATGCAACAAAATTGGTTAGGGTTGCAAGATGCCAATTTTGGGGTGCTACAGTATTAAGTCAGGGAGTTTGAGGGCTTAAGATTCTATCATCAGTTTTAATTCCTTTTTCAATAATTACACCAGTAGGAGATTTAGATTTCTCAATAAAAAGAGTTTCTATACTTGTAGGGGCACCTTCTATTTCTCCTTCTTCAAGGGATTTTTTTGGTTCTATCACTTCCATCGGAGGATGCTGCACACTGCTCCTTGAGTTATTGGCAACTTGAGATCATCCATTCAAGCTTAAGTCTAAGCCATTGCCTGAAAATATAACTAAGTCTATTGAGCTAGAAGATTTAGGGTTACCTGATGTTTTTTCCTTGTAGATCTTCCTTGGTTCCTTAAGTGGAATGGTTTTTTCTTTCTGAGTTTTGAGAGGGTAGTCCTTAGCTCTGTGGCCTGATTTTTTACAAGAAAAACAAACAAAGGGAAGGGATTCAAACTCAACTTCTTGTGTCCGAGCCCCTAGCTTTGAGTTAATCACAATAGTATTTGGCAGATCCACCATCTGAAGGATGTTAACACAAACCCTGGCATACACCCTTCTCGTTTTCATCACTTTCATTGGATCTATAGAGAGGAGGTCTCCAAAGGAGCTAGCCAGTCCACCTAGGACATCTTCATGCCAGTATTCAAATGTGAGACCTGTGAATCTGACCCAGACCAGGGCCAAGACAAAAAAAGCTAAGGCGTTGAGAACCAGATTGGGGGACCATTTACGTAGAGCTAGAGAAAAATAACCAAGCATCTAGGGGCCACCACAGAGGATATTAGAAATGTCTTCCATATTATATAACTCAAAGGAAAATAAGCCTTTAGTCATTGAGACAATATCAACTTGACCTATAAGGAACCATTTTCTCTTCACAAACTGCCTGCCAACTTCTATATTGGGTCTACCCCCAACAAACTTTCCTATCAGGGTCATCTCCATAGTAGAAATGGAGAAATCAATCAAGAGAACATGGATAAAAATAGAGAAATCTCCTTTTGTAGGGTTAGAGACCACATTGACCACAGGAAAGGAGGATTTCCCTATTGGTTTTATACCAAAGAGGGCATACCACTTACCCTTAGATGCTATCATTCCTTCTTTGCGAGATTCTTTAGCCTGATGAGGCCCATCAGATTCTAGGGGGCCCTCACCGATAATAATCTCAAAGTTAGCATCCCTTGTTGACTTCTGACTGATTTGGTCAAGATCAAACTTTTTCTCATTCTGCTGAGGGATCTCTCCAGCATAGCTGACTCCCTGAGGAGAGGCCAGTTAAGATTCTACACTCGCAACACCAGTACCACCATTGATAGGCCTAGGATTCAAAAAAAAATTCCCGCTCGAGAAAATTTCCGCAGACTTACCTCCTGAAGTTTCTGCCATGGAGAAAATTTCCACTCACAAGAATGCTTTCTTTTATCTAGACAAACAATTTATTTTTAGGAAACACATTGTTGTTTCTGTTATTTCTAATGTGTTACTAATTGATCTAATGAGAATTGTTGAGGAAAGTTTTCTATAGGAATGTTCTAAAAGTTAAAATTTTAGGGATGTAATTCAGAGAAAATGTGTTAATGCTAAATAGAGGTTACAAAAATGTATTCATGAAAAAAAAAAGAATGCTTGAAGGATATATCTGGCATGTACCGGTATTGTCTCGAATGGCCTGTTGCTATTGATAATTTTAGAAGTGACATTAAAAGTCTTGAGTCTAAGTTGAATGGTATTGGTAACAATTAAAATTTCTTCAAAGATAGAGATGTTGCGTAGAGAGTAAGAGTTGGTGAGTTGCATCCTGAGTTGGTGCATATTTAGAGATAGGGAGAGGACTTAGTGAGGACTTTATGGTTGGTGAAGGATTTGGTTGAGGTTTGGTTAGAGCATCTTTGTAGAATTCTTTCTGATCTAGAGGATTATGAATGTTAGTACCAGTCTCTGGAATGGTCATCATCATTTGATTCATTGGTTCTACATGATAGTTTATGTGCACAAATGAGTTCTATTTTAGTGGATTGGAAGTAGAGTCTTTCAATTATAAAAGTAAGGTACAAGAAAATTTCTTGTAAAATATTCAATTCTAATATAATCTAACTTGATGATTGTTTTGGCAAGTAGTTCACTTAGGAGAGTTATGTAACACTTTAGATTTTTCATTTATGGAAACACATCTGGTATGAATGGTCGCTTGGAGTGGAACAAAGTTTTGGAGTTAAGGATTGCAAAATGACTAAGTACATAAAGCATAATCATAGAGTAAAGTAGTACAATTTTGGTCATAAAAGATAGTATATGATGAATGGTGACATGCAAGCTTAGAGGAAGCTATTTTGGGATATGTATGACCTTCTATTAAGGTCTCTTGAGTTTTGGTGTTGATTACAGTGAGATACAGACAATTGAAGACATGTGAAGATAGAGTAACAGTGATACAGGGAAGATGAACAGTCGTGATGATTGAGGGAGTATAACACAAAGTCCAAATGTGCTATGTTGGATTTGGATTGTGGATTACCTATGTTTTGATAGTGTATGGTCTCTGACTTGGTAATTATAAGTATTATTTATATTTTGTGATGTAATTGGAAGCCGACTGGGTAATGAAGTAAGATATATACATGAAGAGCTTTTGATAAGAAAAGTATGTGACAAGTGTGTGATGCGTGTCTGTGGAAAATGAGATTATGTGGATGTGATGCATGGATGCATTGTGATGTAATAATTAGATAGATGGTGATGCAAGCTATAACTAGAATTATCAAAGCATAGTAGATGCTTGTATTGTTCATTCTTGAGAAAAGCATTGTAACAGAATAGTATTTCTGATTGTATGAGCAGTGAGCTTAGTATACCTTTAATATGGTTTTGTGTTCCTCTAACAAGGAAATGCGCTAATGTAATATTCATCTCCTAACAGGGCTAGGTCTCCTAACAGGGACACAATAATTTTAGTGCATATTCATGGGTACCATCCCCACCGGGGTTTTCCCTTGGCCAGGGTTTCCTCAATAAAAATTCATGGTATTATGAGTTATGTGTTTATGTTATTTTCATTTTAGTATTTATTTGGTTAATTTGGAAATTAATTGGTTCATGTTTAAAGTGTTGTAATATTGATTCACCCCCTTCTCAGTATTACTTAATCCTAACAATTGGTATCAGAGCCTTTGGCCCTTGGAGAGAAAGCTTAGCAGATTAAGAGAGATCAAGATGGATTCTAAAAGTTTGGAGGAAAACTTTGAAGAAGCACTTGAGGACCCTGATAAGGTTAAAGCATAAAATGGTGACTTGAAATTAAAATTGAGAAGAGTAGACAGATTCATCAAGAAACTAGAAGAATAGCTTGAACTTTATAGAAGTTAGAGATAAGATCTTATGGATAAGATAAAAGAGGATTCAAATAATGATACTTCAGATCAGATAAAATAGCTTGGACAAGAGAAAGATACTTTGAAGCTTAATCATGAAACTAATTCCCTTCAGATGGCTAATGAGAAACAATGGGAAAAGGATGCTAGAAAAAAAATTGAAGAAACCTTAAAGGATACTAATAATCAGATGGGACAAATGGAGACTGAAATTGATCACTACAAGAACAAGTATCTGGAATTAGAGAAATATAATCTAATCATGAAAGGTGAACTTGTTGAGGATAATAAACATATTGAGAAAATTCACTTGAGAAGTGACTTGACCAATGGAAAAAGAGACAGATAGAAACCTAAAGGAAACATTATTGGAGTTGGATTCAATGAAGCTAAATGTTCAAAGACTCGGGAAGAAAAATCAGAAGTAAAGACTTATGGAGAAAGACCTACTCTTAAAGAAACTAAAGATCAGATCAAACCTTTCAGAGGTAGATTTTTTGGATGTAACAAGATTGGACACATGAAGAGAGACTGCATAAGTAAAATTCCTTACAGATCTTTTGATAGATATTACAACAATTTTCATGCATATGGACATAAGAAAGTAGAATGCAGGAAACCTGATCAATCTAGAATCAAACAAGATTACATTAGGGAAGAAACAAAAACTAAGATCACATGTTACAAATGCAATAACTTTGGACACATTGCAAAGTATTATAAATTATAGGTTAATCATAATAGACCACATCCTACATGCTACAAATTTCATAATCCAAGACATATTGAAAATTTTTGCAGATATAATGGAACTGATAACAGAAGTGTACCACTGCATATAGTTATAAATAAGAGCACTAGTGATATTGGTAAGAGTCTTGCATAATATATGGATGAATTCAAGAGTCATTTCAGAAAACTAGAAGATGAAAATAGTGGTAAGGTATGGAAGGTAAAAGAAAAAAGTGAGGTTTTGGTTCAGGGAGAATCAGTAGATGCTACTGAGCCTTCGCTTGATACCAAAATTGCTACATCAACCTAGATTTCCAAGCATGACCTTAAGGGGAGCATTGGAAGAAAAAATCATAAATCTATCTAGCCCCTGATTATGCAGAGTAAGCTCTTGCAAGCTTAGGGAGAGTATGTGGAGCATATATCTTTGATCACATGGTTTTAAAAATATTTGTGTTGTGATCGCCAGATTGATAATCGATTGGATTATGTGCAGAGAACTTGAAAAAAGTACTGGATGACTTTGACAGTCATTATAAGTCCTTGGAGAACATCGCTGAAGAGAAAGAAGAAAATAAGTACCTTACAAAGAAGTTGGAGAAAATATGCAAGTATATTTCATGATACTTGGGAATATTGAATAAAACCATATCTGAGGCAAGAATTTGTGTATCACGTGGAAGAAAGTTATACAGTTACTATATAAATCCTGTCAGAGATCTAAAAAACATTGAGGAGATAATAACAAAGGATAGACTAACTCTAGATAAGATGATGGAAAGTTGTGAGACCTCTTCACACTCTATATTGGAGTTAGAAAGAGAATTTTATATAATTTTGGACAAGCTGAGTGTCTTGGATACAAACAAAGGGAAAGATGTGGCAAGACTTGGTATGCTGAAGAGTTTAATCACTCCTAAGTTATCAATTATTGAGACACATATTCTTGACATGGAGAAGACAACACATGCCCTTATAGAACATATGCATACTGAGATAAAGGCAATAGAGACATATTTCTTTGCATTGAATGGGCTGATTCATGTGAGTTAGATACTGGTGAAGACTTGGTTAGAGGAAGTGAAGATCTTGGAAAGCTCATTCCAAGATGTATTAAAGATGGTATAACTTATTTTTTTGGTAAGCAGTGGCACAATTTTGTTATGTATTCTACATTTTTATATACCTTTTCCATTGATGTCAAAGGGGGAGAAGAGAATAAAATTTTATAGAGTAGATATATAAAGGAGATAAAGAATGTTGTGTATATCTTTTTGGTATTGAAGCTTAGTCATTTTTCACTAAGTGTTGCCATCAATCCCAAAGGGACAGATTGTTGGCAAGTGGTTCACTCAGGAGTGTTATGGAACACTTGAGAGTTGTAATTTATGGAAACACATCTGGTATGGATGGTCACTTGGAGTGGAACACAGTTTTGGAGTTAAGGATTGCAAAATGACTAATTACAAAAAGTAGAATCACAGAGTATAGCAGTAAATGTTTGGTCAGCAAAGATAGTATATGATGAATGGTGACATGCAATCTTAGAGGAAGCTATTTTGGTATATTTATGACCTTTTTTTAAGGTCCCTTTATTTTTGGTGTTGATCATAGTGAGATACAAATGTTTTAAGACATGCGAAGACATAGTAACAGTAATACAGGGCAGATGAATAGTCACGATGATTGAGGGAGTATAACGTGAATTCCAAATGTGCTATGTTAGATTTGGATTTTTGATTACCTATGTTTTGATAGTGTATGGTTTCCGAATTGGTAATTAATTTTTGTATAAGTATTAATTCTTTTTTGTGATATAATTGGATGTCGACTGGGTAATGAAATAAGATATATATGAAGAGATTTTGAGAAGCAAAGTATGTGACAAGTGTGTGATGAGTATATTTGGTGAATGAGATTATGTGGATGTGATGCATGGATGCATTGTGATGTCAGAATCAGACAGATGGTGATGTGATCTATAACTGGAACTACCAAACCATAGCAGATGCTTGTAGTGTTCATTCTTGAGAAAAGCATTGCAGTAACATAATAGTATTTCTGATTATATGAGCAGTGAGCTCAGTATACCTTTAATAGGGTTTTGTATTACTCTAACAAGGAAATAGGATAATGTAACATTTAGCTCCTAACAAGGGGATAAAATGAAGAAGAAAAACTAAACTAAAAATAGAAATACCTAACTTAGTGGGATTTTTTGGTTTCTTTGAACTATTTGGGTATTTTTCTATTTTTTTGTTTGTTTTTCCATCAATTCCAAAGGGGGATATTATTGAGATTTTGTTGTTGGAATTGTTTTCATTGATGTCAAAACTTATGTACTAGTTGGTTGTGCTCTAAGTAATGAACGTAATTGATCTACCTTATATATTTCTATATGGAATTGAATGTTGCGGATGGTTATCCTTTGTTTAGTAATGGTGGTATTTCTTTTTGGTAAATATAAAATATTTTATGGATATATTCTGGATGACTACTGTGTTCAGAGTTCTCTTCAGGTATTATTTGTTATCAATTCATTCATGCAGTGTGTCAGGAATTTTAGTATAATAGTTGTATTGAATCTTTGGATTGTTGCTTCTTGGTGGTATTCATCGGTTGGTACTAAATTGTGTGGTGATCAAGACATGGTATTGGTTGTGGCATTCCCATTAGCCCCATACTATAGTTATATTGCAATGCTTAATCTATATAATGTGGTTATTTTAAGTAAGACCTATCTTTGGGTCCTGTTAGCACTATACCCTGAAAACTTTAAAATTCAAATATTGGCCTTTTTCCCACGGAGTTATGTTCAAATCTATGTCTTTACATGTGAAAAAGAGTTTCAAATTGTGTTAAGTCCTCGGGTTGTCCATTTCAAGCTTATTCGCACAAGTCGCGCTCTTTTCTTAAGTGGTCATTTGGATGTGTGAGTGAGCGATTGGTTGGTTTGCATCTAATAGCGCATTTGTGATGTTTTTGTGATAAGTTCCCTTAACAGTGCAGGTGAGAAATAAATTGGTCAAAAGTATTTATCACGCAATTGCGGTCATTTTATGTCATGATATTTTTATCCCGCGAGTGTGCGAGCATTGAAGAGTTTTAACTTAATCGCTTACTCACAAGTAATTTTTCATTCTTGTCTTTATTTGCGTGAGTGTGTGAGTCGAGTTTGGTCCATAGGTCTTTGCTCACTCACTCAGGCTCTCATTATAATATATTTATTTTTGCAAGAAGGTGATGCAAGATATCTAAATGCCTATTAACTTGTCATCTCTCAGTCGAGTTAATGATGTTTTCAAAGATTTCATTGCAGCGAGTGAGCGATGAAGGATGATTTTGAGTCCCTACACACTCGTGAGTAATAAAGCATCAAGAAAGTTTTACATGGCAAGTGTGCGAGTGAGGAAGGTTCATTAAAAAGACTATATTTTTTAATTCATTTCTCACTCGCAAATGATTGGCGGGTGAATATTTCAATGTGCGACTATGCGACCAAGAAGAAGTGATAAGTCATTTCTCAGTCACGATGAATGATTCACTAAGGAAATTTTCTCAGTGAGTGTGCGATCGAAGAGGATTTTCATGATGGCGCTCAGTCATGCTATTTTGGTAGTTAGTTTTTTTCAAGCCATGGGTACGCAAGTAAAAATTTAGTGACCGTCGCTCACTCGCTAAGGCTTAGCGATTTTTAGAAAATAGACAGCGAGTGAGTGATATGGACAAGTTATCCATTTTCAAATGAACTATCGCCCATTCATGAAGGAAGGAGGATCACTTAAAAGGAGTTCTGCGAGTTTGTAAAAAGGTAAAATTTCAAATAGCTTTTGTTCATCGCTCACTCGCAAGGTTTCAAGCATGAAGAAATAAAGCATTGTGAGTGCATGATTGAAAATACAAAAGAGGCTAAAGAGACTTTGTCGCTCACTCTCCTGATGATCAGGATCAAATCATAAAGGTATTGTGAGTAGGCGAGGAGATAAGAGGTTGAGTTTTTGTCACTCACTCATGATGAAAGTTTTAAATTTCTGAATAGACAGTGAATGTGTGACAGCATGACATGTGTCCTTTTCCTGGTTTTAGGTGATAGAGGAAGAGAATGTATAGTTGTTTCCAGTAAGGATACACAAGTTTGAATTTATGGTCGCACTATTTGTAGGAGTTAATGACTTGTTTTGGAAAGCGTGAGAAGTTGTAGTAATGAAGACAAGACGCCGATTAGATGGGCTATAAGTATGATTGATTATGCATTCATTTAGTAGACTTCTAATTTTTTGCCTTGTGACTTCCGGAGAAAAGTGCAAAGAATTTTATATGAGATCAAATTTGCAGAAGGGAAGATGAGTCAAGTAACTTCGAGTGTAGTTTCTAAGGGAACTGGGAAGAAAACAGAGGCAGTAAAGAAATACTTAGAAGAATTCATAGATCTCTTGCCAGAGTCTTCTAATTCAAATAGTATAGATTGGGAAGAATGGATTGACAAATGGTGCCAATGCAGGAATCCTATCACGCTCAATTATTCTGGTAATGCTTTGTTTCACTATTTTTGGAACAATAGGGTTAAATCAAGCCCTATTTGCAACCCATGGAATTCAAATATGGAAAATTTGATTGTTCCAGATGTTTATGTTGATATTGATTTAATAAAAGAATCAACTAAGAGTTATTGTCTAGTAGCTAGAGTAATCAGAAAGAAAAACAAGGAAGCCCTAGTGGCCATCAATAGGAGGATAGTCTCTGAGGTTTTTAAAATTCACAGTGTAATTTGTACTAAAATTAATTTAGATGAAATTCAGGTTGATTATGAGAAGATGGAGAAAGTGATAAAAAAAAATGAGATGCCTAGGTTCATGCCCAGGGTAGATAGAAATTTATTGTCAATCCCAGAAAATGTGAAACCTGCTTTTGATTTATCCATGTTCCAACATTATGTCAAATGTACAGTCTATGGTTTGAGTATAGTCTTAAGTTTTGATGCAGATTCAACCACCACTGCTTACCTATTGATGATGGCCATGGATATTTAGCATCCATAGGTCAACACTAATTTTGATTATTTAGGGTATGTAGTTGAGGCCATACATACATTACTGGTGGAAATAGAATAGAATGTGCCTATGCCCACTTTCAAGCATTATTCACATTTGATGTTCTTGATCTTATATTACAACAGGGATATGATGGATAAGGAGTTAGAATTATTTTATTCAGAATATGGGGTCAAGATGCCAATCCAAATATGGACTCAAGTATGGGATAGTGGTTCTAAGGATTCCTCTTTTGTGTGTTTTCATAGCTGGATTGTTGATCCAATTTTGGATATATTAGGGGTAACTAGGGAAAGAATGTCGATTAATGTGAAGAAATTATTGAGACCATGGGTTGTCATACAGAATTGGTTTATTAATCACAATTGGGGGGATTTATTTTTCTTATATCAATTCACAATAATTATGGTCTATGGTTGTTCATAGCCACCTCATGTTCTCCCCCTGTTTGTTGCACTTAGAATTGCCTTTTTAGAATTTATTTGGAAAATCACATGGGTTGATAAAAAATACTTACAAGGGCATAAGAAGGGCACTTTTACCCCAAGGTTATGGGTGGGACATGATCTTTCTATAGGGAAGAAATATTTTGAGAAAATTAATGATTTTCTAAAATAGTACAGATTATCCACCATAGTATCAAGGTTCTCTGATCCAGAACAATTCATTAAGACAACTCTGAAGAATTTGAATCCTTGGTAATAGGTTAGAGATCATGAACATTTAGACGAGGAAGATGTTGTAAGGAATAGGGTGAGAAAAGTTGAGGTTCAAGAAAGGAGAAGAAAATGGATAGATCTAATGAGAGTTGAAGCTGAATGGAAAGAATCGGATAATTATTTCTCTGGATTTCTTCCTCACACCCCATACTTGCAGAGAATTGACAAGATGATAGAAGCATATGACACCCTAATAGAAAAAATGCCAAATTTTAATGCAGAAGATACACAGTCTTGGGGATCTCCCCATACAGTAGCTTTGCATGATGATGAACATCTAGAGAAGTCTGAGCAACATCATGGAGAAGAAGAAGAGGTTGGTAAAGAAGCTACTTCTGCTAGGGAGCCACCTAGAAAGAAATAGAAAATAGAGCACAAAATGGTGCAAGCTAAAAAGAGAATGACCAAGGCAGTAGTAAAAGAACATGGAAAATACTTCAGAAGTATAAGGAGACAATTTCTAAAAGTGCCAGAGGATGAAGCTTATGGAGAGAATGAATTGATTCTAAATACAGAGATAGATAAAAGGATAATGATGGCCAGTGAGTTCATCAAGTATGATGATTTCATCAAAGTAGAAGAATTCAAGAGTTTCCTGATTAAATTGAAACAACAAGATTTGAGACAGAATTTGATAGAAGAAGAAGGACAAGAAGAAAATAATAAAGATATTATAAGGACACTTTAGGAGTATGATCCTGAAAGTGAAATAATAACTATGGAACAGGCAAGAATCTTGGTGCAGAATAGTGGAATACTACTAATGCCTGACTGGGATTTGCAATCTACCTTTATCATCGACCAAATTAGGAGACAAGAAAATCCCATGTTCAAGACACAATTTGAGATAGGTGATGTATTAAAAGGGTTAGGATTTGATCCTAAATCTAAAACTCTGGCTATTTGGTCCCTTGATCCTACTACACACAAGCTTCTGGTTCTGAACATTAGAGAAGAGAAAAGGGAAGATATGATGATTTGGAACCTTCATAATACTAGTGATACTAAGATTTCCTAGTTCATGACCCAAGTGTCTTTTATGAACTTAGCAAAAATAAAGGATTTATCCAAAAGGTATGAAAAGACTTTTGGTTAGATGATGGATTTGGCCAAGAAACATGAGGAGGTTATGGTGCATAACTTCACTTTGGAGGAAGAAATAGAGAGCTTGAAGAAAGATTTGGATGAAAGGAAAACAAAGGAAGTTCTTCAGGTGGCCGAGAAAGAAAATAAAGAAGAAGCAACTCAAACAAGAGACGAATTAGGACCAAAAGAGGGTAGAACAAAGGAGCTATGAACAAAAAATTGATAATACAGTTCCTATCATCCTTGCTATCTTGCAACATAGGGTCAATGCCTTAAAACACAAAATTGATATGGTATACAATCTATATGGAGTATTACAAGAAGCTCCTAAGACAATTGTAGAAGCTATGACATTTCTTGAGCCAACTTTCAAATTTTGGTTAGGAAAAAGTAGACTGGTGGATAAGTTGAAAACAACGATCCTATATAGTGGTGATTTTCCTGAAAAAGTATCAAACACCATTGAAATGATAAATTGTCTAAATGACACTTGTGCTTTCTTCAATGGTAAGGGTGAGCTGATAAATAATAAGTTACAGTTATTTGGTGATCAATGCCCCACACTTGTTCCCAAAATTTATAATGATGATAGTGTTTTAAAGCCACAACCAGATTGGGAAAGGGAATTTGATGCTAGTTACTGCAATAGCATTATTGACGAGTTGTTCAAAGGTTAGATAGACATGACAAAGTTCATCACAGAGGCAACTGTAGATGCCAGGTGGATTGAAGCCACGACAAAGCTGGAATAAGAGAAGAATTTTGGTTGGCCCACTGCCAAAGAAGTGAACAGATGGGAAGTGAAACTGAAAGGATAGAAGGATATTTTCAAAAAATAGCAACCAATTTTGTTTAGACCGCATATTTTGTGCCACTTGTGTTCTGTTTGAAAAATTGTTAGTTTGTCAGTTTTGAAGTTGTTGCAAGCTTTTGTAAATCTTTCCCATGTAGTCTGAATCTTGTTGCATCCTTATTTATAAAAGGATTCCAAGACTACTGGGAAAGGGATAGCCATTTTTCATTTTGGAAGTACAATTGAATTGTATAAACTTCAGTTTAACCAATATATTTTGAGAAGGGTTTTGAAAGTTTTGCTGAGTGTAATAACTATTTTGATATGAATACAAATGAGAATCCATCAATAGTTTCTTAACTTATGATGAGTATTTGTATTCATTATTATATTCTGAGTTTTATTTAAATTGAATGATTAAGGATTGTTCAATTTATATGTCTATCAGGCAGATTTTGAAATTGTCTTAGGGTTTCTTTCAAGGAAAGATAAAATTTCCTTAGGGTTGTTTCAGTGAAACTTGGGATGTTTAATGAATCTAATGATTATATTGGCATATGTGTGAGGGTAGATGTATAAAGTATATCTATTTTTCTATTTAGATCTATGGTTGTCTTCAAGTTTATGTACATACCATTTGGTTGTAAAAATCCAGAGTGACTCCATACCCTAGGATAAAGCACTAGTCTATTTTCATTTGGAATAGGTGACTATCATTATTAAAATGAGTCCTTTCTAGTATGTTTTAATTTTTCAAATAAATGTTAAAAAGGTTAATATATGTAATTCCATTTTTTATCTGCTGGAATAGTATTGTGATTTGATTATTCTAAGTCAGAAGGGTTATCCCACCCGAGTTTGTGGAACTCAAGGTGTAGAGGGTCTTAAAACAATGTTTCTTTCATTATGTATCTTGCCTTGATCAATATTAGGACAAATAGAGCAAGCTTAATTCAAACATTTCATATATCAGAAAGAAAAGGAACTAACAGAAAATCGCAACTCTACTGGGGACTTTCAAGGAATGCGTGTAAAGGTTAGTTTGAAACTCTTATTTCATATGTATTGAACCCTTGAAATCTAGTTTTTGAAATCACAAGTTGTATGTCATACATCCTTTTCATATCATCTAAATTGTTAAATTGAATTTTCATTTATTTTATTCCTATAACTTTTGGGTGGAGACTCTGAGTATTTGGTTGTATTATTTCTAAGGGGAACATTAGCAGATCAAGTGTTGTGAAATTTCATTCAAAATAGGATGAGGAATGCAAAGACATACATAAAGGACCACTCTCAAGCAGTATCTGAGAGTGACGTTTCTAAAAATCCTAGAATAAATCATTCTAGGAAGGGAGATTCTCATAATAACACCTCTTGGAAACCTAGATCTGTAGGTCCAAGTCAGCCTATAGGTACTATTCCTGAGATAGACATTACTGAACCTTTGAATCCTAAGTCTGAGACCATGGGTTATTATGATGATATTTTTGATACCCCAGTACCAAAGAGTGTATTACAACAAAAGGAGGGAAAATCAACCCAATACAAGGGGCATTTTTCCTCAAGCTCATCAGACATCCCCTATGAATAATTGGAAGACCAAAGGGGGGAATAATTTGATGAATATATATGACTCTTCCAGGTCTGATAATGAAGAATTCCTTAGGGACAATGACCTTTTGAAAAGGGAATTAAAATAGCTGATGCTTATCAAACAGAAAAAAGATAAGGCTAGAGAAGAGAAATATATTTATGCCATTACTGAGAGGGAAGGTTTGAAGAAATAGGTTTCTCAATTAAAATTAGTAGCTCAGGGTGCAAATGAAGGATTCCATGGTTTGAATAAAGAACTTTTTGGTGATGTAGATACCCTAAGAAAGGAATGTCAAGAGAGAGAACACTTACTTAAGAAAATTTATTCTGGAGATAGCAGCCCTGTATTGAGGCAAGTTATCAATTATGAGAGTAAAAAACATCTTGAGCCTCAAAAATCTTCACAAGATGTATCAGCAACTAATGCCAGACAGACTGATGTTGATAAAGGAAAATGAAAGCTTACTGGCATTAAATTTTTTAAGCCTAAAATTGAAGAAGGTGTATCTCAGGTTATGTTATCACTTGATATGGAGTTAGAAAGGGCCAGAAAGGTCAAAGATGATATTGCAAAGTAGCTGGAGAAGGAAGAATTAAAAGTTTCCGCTGCAGATATGAAAAGAAAGATTGCTTTCTTGAGTTCTTCCATTCACACCAATGTAACAAATAACACCACTGCATCTACTCAAACCATTCCTAGATCTAGTTCTAGGATTCAAAATAATAGTGCTAATACAAATGCCCAGACATGGGGTGCAACTCAAGGATTTGCATCACAGTCAGGAGGGAGTGGATTGAACAATAGTATTGGTCACCAAAATGTAGGAACTGGAAATAGTGGCCAAAATATTGGCACACATTTTCAAGCAATACCTATTCATTTGGAAAGATATAGGCAACTTTTCTTTGATGGAATCCCTGGCCAATAAAATCCTATTCCTAATGAGATTAGAGATAAGATTCCCAAGTTTAGTGGGAATAGTGCCATAATGGGTGAGGAGTATCTAAAAGTTTTCACAGACATAATCAATGGTTATGAGATTGGAGACGAGGATGTTGTGATGAAATTGTTTGTGCAATCTCTGATTGAAGATGCAAGAGATTGGTATCGAGGTCTTCCTGATAACAATATTTATTCATGGAATGAATTTTTTTTAATTTTCAAGGAGCAATATGGTGACAAGATAAATCCGGTTTCATGTTGAATGAATTCAACAACTTAAAGAAATTTTAAAATGAGAGCATAACTGAGTTTAATATAAGATTTCAAAAGGCTATGTACAAATTATTCCAAGTTTTGAGGTTGGATGAGAATGTTTGCCTAACCACATATTGCAATGCTCTTGATGGGAAGACAACTTATTTATTGAGAGATAAAGATCCTCATACCATGAGGGATGCTTATAAATTGGACATAAACATAGAGAGAAACATAAGGGCTTCTGGAAAGCTTGGAAAAAGAGATGATACAAGACTCTGGAAAGAATAAATAGGATAGTCCACTAAAAATCCCAAGGAGGAGGATAAAATGGATGAACTGGTAAGTGTGGTAAAATATCTGGCTACAAAGGTTGATAAGAATGAAAAGGGTTTTCAAAATAATAGACAACAGTATCAGAGGCAAGAGAAATCCTATAGGCTATAGTATTTTCCTTATAAGACTAATTGGAAAGATGGTAAGCTTGTGTTGGAGGAAACAAATGATGTAAAAAATAGGGATGTTCCTGATTCATTAAAAAACAATAATACACACAATGTTGAGAATAATCCCTGGTGTATGGCTTGCAATATGCCTCATTCCCCTTTTCAGTGTGCAGTTGCTCAAATATTGACAAAACCACATGGAAACACTGGAAAACAAGAAATCCAAAATAATAATAAAAACTTTGATACTATGCCTCCTTTTACTATTGAAGATGACAATGGTGAATCAGAAGATGAGTCACAAGGAAATATGCAATACATAGTTAATGTTGCAAATACTAAATTGGAGCATGTTCAACTTCGGATACCCAATGATGAGGAAGTGAGATCTCTTATCATAGCTACAGTAAATAAAACAATAAATTCCTATCCCTTTAGAAATAGACAAGTTGGTGACGGGAAAAGAAATCTTTGTTCACTATTTATCAAAGAAATTACTAATGAAGAACCTACACAAAAAATGGACAAAGAAGAGCTTAAGGATGTTCCTGTCAAAAAGGGTAAAGTTATTTCTGAGACTGTGTTAAGTTTTCCAACCTTTGATATGAAGCAAGCACTATCTCAAATGAAAGTGTCTGTCCCCTTAGTTGAAATGCTGAAGCTTCTTTCTCATTACTTTCATCCTTACCAGATATCCCTGATGTAAATGTTTTAAAATGTAAGAGTAATGAAGAGAAAATTAAACCCCAAATCTATGTTGGGAGTGTGATCACCCATGAACCTTTCCAGATTGATCCTTTTTATGTGAAACTCCTTGTAAATAATATTTTATTGAAGAACTGTATGATAGACTTAGGAGCTGCAGCTAATGTGATGACTTACACTGTCGTGAAACAATTAGGTTTAAAGGTGGATACTTATTTTGGTAAATGTTATGCCATGGACAATAGCGAAGTACCTATAATAGGAACTCTACAAGGAATAGAAGTAAAAATTTCTGCATACCCTAATGTCACTTTTAAAATAGATGTTGTTGTGGTTGATTCACCACCTCATTATGGGATGCTTTTATCAAGGTAGTGTGCTGCAGCTATTGGAGGACATGTATAGTTGGATTTATCCTTTGCTACTATTTCTATAAATGGGAATGAACATAAATTGTTGCAAGAACCTAGATCTCCTGTTTATGTTGAATATATTGAACCAAACATGCTAAATTGCTTTGTGGATGTAGATATGCAAAATTTTAGAGTTGAAGAGATCCATCGTCAGTTAAGAAATACTGACCCTATAATAGAAGAATCATAATTGCAGCAAAATGGATTATGGAAAATGTATTTTGATGGAACATGCTTGAGAGAAGGATCAAGAGCTAGTGTTTTATTTGTATTTCCATTAGGTATTACCTTCAAATACTCATTTATGCTGGCTTTTTAGTGTACAAATAATGCAGCTGAGTATGAGGCATTATTATTGGGATTAGAAATTGCAATCAAGCATAGAATTAAGTTATTAAGAGTTTTTGGAGATTCAGAGCTAGCCATATCACAAATTAGATCAAAATATGATGCTAAAAATGATAGGATAAAATAGTATAAGCATGCTATTTGGGATAGCATTGAGTTCTTTGATGCATTTTCCATTGAGTGGATAAAAAGATCTAAAAATATCATGGCAGATTTCTTGGCTAATTTAGCTTTGAAAAATGATGACTTAACACTAGTAGGAGTATCTATTGTGGAGACTAAAGCCAGGCCTGCCATTCCTGATAATGTATATAACTAGCAGGTTTTTGAAAATGATGAAGATATCCTTACATTCATTCAATGCGTAGACAATTTTGAAGGTCAGATCATTGACTGTAATAATTTGATAGAGGTTTTTGATGGGAAAGAAACTATATTTGGCAATGAAATTTTACAGTTGCAGAAAAATAAGATCCCTAAAGGATTAACTCAGTAGGAAGGATTGTTTACTGATAATGATAGTCATATGTGCCAAAAGTCTACATCCAAATTAGATGAATTTGAGGAGGTAAAATTGGGATCAGAATATGCTCCTAAGATTGTATATTGGGAAGAAGTTGGCACCCCATGTGAGAGAAAATTAGATTAACCTACTGAAGAGGTTCAAACATGTTTTTGCTTGGTCTTATGAAGACCTTAAGGCTTATAGAGAAGATCTCTTCCAACATGAAATCCCATTAAAAACTGACATTAAGCCTTTTAGAAAAAAGAAGAGGCCAATCAATCCACTATTGGCCCCCAAACTGCAGTTGGAGTTAACAAAGCTCAGGGAAGTTGGGATCATAAAGCCAATTAGACATTCTTCTTGGGTGTCTAATCTAGTCCCATTCAGAAAAAATAATGGGGACATCAAGTTATGTGTTGACTTCAGAAATGTCAATGTAGCTTCTCTAAAAGACAATTATTCTTTTCCAAACATGGAGGCAATGTTATAAAGGGTTACCTATTGTGAACTTATGTCTATGATGGGTGGTTTTTCTGGTTACAACCAGGTGCTGGTTCAAGAGTCTAAACAGTTTAAAATAAAATTTACTACCCCATGGGGTATGTATGTCTATGTGAGAATGCCATTCGGCTTGATGAATGCAGGATCCACCTTCCAAAGAGCCATGAATGTGGCTTTTAAAGAGTTTGTAAATATAATTACGGTGATTTATCAAGATGATTTAACTGCATACTCCAGAAAAACTGACGATCATTGTAAACACTTGGAGAAATTTTTTTCTAAAGATTTTGAGTAAGGGATTTCATTGAACCCAAAGAAGTGTCACTTTTCTGTGATAGAGAGTAAGTTATTGGGACATATAATGTCAAGAGAAGGTGTCATAATTGACTCTGAAAGAGTAGAAGCCATTAATAAATTTTTGCCCCCCAAAAACATCAATGGTGTGCAGTATTTCCTTGGAAAAGAAAATTTTGTAACGAGATTCATTGCAAATTTTGCTAAAATAGTCAAACCTATTGTTAAATTGTTGAAGAAAATTTCTAAGTTTGAATGGGATAGGGAAGCTCAGTTAGCCTTTGATGATATAAAGATGGCTATTCAACAAGCACCAGTGTTGAGATCTCCAAATTATGAAAAACCTTTCTCTCTATTTTCTTTTGCTTCATTTCACACCATTTCTGCAGTGATTTTGTAGAAGGATGATGAAGGATTTGAACATCCCATAGCATTTTTCAGTAAGTCTCTACAAGCAGAAGAACTCAATTATGAGATAATGGAAAAATAGGCATATGCTTTGGTCAAAGCAGTTAGAGTTTTTAGACCTTATTTAGTTTGTGCAAAAAAAACTGCTTATGTACTACATGCTATAGTAAAGACATATTGTCTCAGTCTGAGGTTACTGGAAAGAGATGTTGATGGATAAACAGGATTCAAGAATTCAACCTGGAAATTCAAGTTACCAAATTGGTTATGGGTTTGGGTTTGGATAAATTAATGAATAACACAAACATGGAGTTGGCTCCAATCAACAATGTAAAGATAGTAAATATGAATTTCACTAGCATAGAATTGCAGCCATGGTATGCTGATATTGTATTTTTCTTGAAAAATGAAAAATGTCCAAAGCACATATCAAATACTAAAAAAAGGACTCTTAAGCTGCAGGATCAAATGTATGTGTTGATACAAGGTGATTTGTTTTGGAAGAACAAAGATGGGATCTTACTGTTTTGTTTAGATGAGTCACAATCTAAGAAAGTTTTGAATGAAATGCACAATGGTGTGTGTGGGGGGCATTACTCGGCCAAAACAAAAGCTCATAAAATAATCAAAGCTGGTTTTTATTGGCCCTCTCTTTTTAAAGATACTCAGAAATTTGTACAAAGGTGTGAGCCTTGCCAGAGGTTCTCTTCTAAATTAAAAATTTTAGGAGCATTACTTTTGAATCCAATGACTGTGGAAGCACCTTTTTCCCAATAGGGCATTGACTTTATTGGTGAATTTATAGAAAATTCTAGTGGAGGCCATAGTTGGATTCTTGTGGCTACAAATTATTTCACCAAATGTATAGAAGCAGTCCCATCCAAGGATTCAACCAGCAAGGTAGTAATGGATTTCTTAATGGATAATATTTTGACCAAATTTGGTGTGCCTACTAGATTAATCATGGACAATGCCATGTGTTTTAGATCTGAGGAGTTTAAGGACTTCTATGAGGATTATGGAATTATTGTATCATACTCTTTGCCATATCATCCTCAAGCAAATGGGCAGGCTGAATCCAACAATAAAAGCATAATTAAAATCATCAAAAGGATTTTGGAAAAGAACAAGAAATCTTGGCACTCAAGGTCGAGGCTATCCCTATGGGATGATAGGGTAATAGTCAAAAGAGCCATAGGGGTTTCCCCTTTTGAAATGGTCTATGGAACTCAGGAAAGACTGCCTCTAAATAATTTATTACCTATTTAAAAGTTTATGCAAGAAGAGGAATTTGAGATGCAAGAACCCATGATGGACAGGATGGATCAATTGGTGGAATTAGAAGAAATAAGGATGGAAGCACACAAAAGAAATATGAAGCTCCAACAGCAGTCTAAGTACTTGTTTGACAGAAGAGAAACTGAGAGAAAGTTTAAGATAAATGACATGGTACTCCAATGGAATGCTAGGAAAGAAGAAAAGGGAAAGCATGGTAAATTTGAATCACTATGGATGGGCCCTTTTGTAATTCAAGATTTTCATGGTCAAGACTCATATTTCCTAGAAAGCTCTGATGGTGAGATACAAGAATTTCTAGTGCATGGACAATTCCTGAAGCATTATTTCTCATAATTTTCTTTTCCATGCATAGTAGTTTAGGTTTCCCTATTTTTTTTAAGCTTTGGTTTTATTAAGTGCACATGTACAATTTTGTTCCAGTTTGTGGTCTGTGTCCCAAAGTTTTGGTTTCTAATGTTAATCTTGCAATTAACTTTCCCCAGTCAGAGCCATTGTTAGCACTATACCATAAAAAATTTCAAATTCAAACATTGGCCTTTTTCCCGCGTAGTTATGTTCAAATCTATGTCTTTTCATGTGAAAAAGAGTTTCAAATTGTGTTAAGTCCCCGGGTTGTCTATTTTCAAGCTTAGTCACACAAGCCACTCTCTTTTCTTAAGTGGTCATTTGGATGTGCTTGTGAGCAATTGGTTGGTTTGCATTTGATCATGCATTCATGATTCTTTTATGATAAGTTGCCTTAACAGTGCGGGTGAGCTACAAATTGGTCAGAAGTCTTTATCGCGCAATCGCGGTCATTTTATGTCATAACATTTTTAGCCCATGAGTGTGCAAGCATTGACGAGTTTTAAGTTAATCACTTACTCACAAGTAATTTTTCATTCTTGTCTTTTTCTGCATGAGTGTGTGAGTCAAGTTTGGTCCATAGGTCATCACTCACTCGCTGAGGTTCTCATTCTAATATATTTTGTTGTGCGAGTAGGTGACACAAGATATCTAAATTCCTATTGACTTGTCATTGATCAATCATGTTGATAATGTTTTAAAAGATTTCATTGCAATGAGTGAGCGATGAAGGAAGATTTTGAGTCCCCGCACACTCACGAGTAATAAAGCATCAAGTCAGTTTCACATGGAAAGTGTACGAGTGAGGAAGGTTCATTGAAAATACTGTATGTTTTAATTCATCGCTCACTCACAAATGGTTGGCGGGTGAATATTTTAGTGTGTGACTATGCAACCAAGGAGAAGAGATAAGTCATTGCTCAGTCTTGATGAATGATTCACTAAAGCACTTTTATCAGCAAGTGTGCGACTGAAGATGATTTTCATGATGGCGCTCAGTCGCGCTATTTTAGCAGTTAGTGTTTTTCAAGCCGCGGGTGCGCAAGTGAAAAATGTAGTGACTGTCACTCACTCGCTAAGGCTGAGCGGTTGTTAGAAAATGGATAGGGAGTGAGCGATGCAGTTAAGTTATCCATTTTCAAATGAACTATCACCCATTCGTGAAGGAAGGAGGATCACTTAAAAGGATTGCTTCGAGTCTGACATAAGGTAAAATTTCAAATAGCTTTTGTTCATCGCTCACTCGCAAGGTTTCAAGCATGAAGAAATAAAGCATTGCGAGTGCGTGATTGAAAAGACAAAAGAGGCTAAAGGGCTTTCATCACTCACTCTCCTGATGATCAGGATCAAATCATAAAGGTATTGTGAGTACACAAGGAGATAAGAGGTGGAGTTTTTGTCGCTCACTTGTGATGAAAGTTCTAAATGTCTGAATAGACATCGAATGTGCGACAACATGACATGTGTAATTTTTATAGTTTTAGGTGACAGAGGAAGAGAATGTACAGTTGTTTCTAGCAAGGATACACAAGTTTGAATTTATGGTCGCACCAGTTATAGGAGTTAATGGCTTATTTTGGCAAGCGTGAGAAGTTGCAGTAATGAAGACAAGATGCTGATTAGATGCACTATAAGTATGATTTATTATTCATTCATTTGGTACACTTCTAATTTTCTTCCTTGTGATTTCCTGAGAAAAGTGTAGAGAATTTTATCTGAGATCAAATTTGCAAAAGGGAAGATGAGTCAAGCAACTTTGAGTGCAGTTTGTAAGGGAACTGGGAAGAAAACATCGGCACTAAAGAAATACTCAGAAGAATTCATAGATCTCTTGCTAGAGTCTTCTAATTCAAATAGTGTAGGTTGAGAAGATTGGAATGAAAAATGACGCCAATGCAGGAATCCTATCATGCTAAATTACTCTGGTAATTCTTTGTTTCACTATTTTTGGAACAATAGGGTTAAATCAAGCCCTATTTGTAACCTATGGAATTCAAATATGACAAAGTTGATTGTTCTAGACGTTTATGTTGATGTTGATTTAATAAAAGAATTAGCTAAGAGTTATTGTCTAGTCGCCAGAGTAATCACAAAGAAAAAAAAGGAAGCCCTAGTGGCCATCAACAGGAGGACAATCTCTGAGGTTTTTAAAATTCACAGTACAATTTGTACTGAAATTGATTTAGATAAAATTCAGGTTGATTATGAGAAGAGGGAGAAAGTGATAAAAAATCATAAGATGCCTAGGTTCATTCCCAGGGTAGTTAGAAATTTGGTGTCAGTCCAAGAAAATGTGAAACCTCCTTTTGAGTTATCCATGTTCCACAATTATGTCAAATGTACAGTCTATGGTTTGAGTAAAGTCTTAGGTTTTGATGCAGATTCAACCACCCCTGCTTACCTATTGATGATGGCCATGGATATTCAGCATCCAAAGGTCTACACTAATTTTTATTATGTAGGGTATGTAGTTGAGTCCATACATGCACCATTGGTGGAGATACAACAGAATGTGCTTGTGCCCACTTTCAAGTATTATTCACATTTGATGTTCTTGATCTTATATTACAACAGGGATATTATGGATAAGGAGTTAGAATTATTTGATTCATAATATGGGTTCGAGATGCCAATCCAAAGATGGAATCAGGTATGGGATAGTGGTTCTAAGGATTCCTCTTTTGTGTATTTTCATAACTGGATTGTTGATCCAAATTTGGATATATTAGGGGTAACTAGGGAAAGACTGTCGACTGATGTGAAGAAATTTTTGAGACCATGGGTTGTCATATAGAATTGGTATATTACTCACAATTGGGGGTATTTCTTTTTCTTTGATCAATTCACAATAATTAGGGTCTATGGTTGTTCACAGCCACCTCATGTTCTCCCCCTCTTTGTTCCACTTAGAATTGCGTTTTTAGAATTTATTTGGAAAATCACATGGGTTGATAAAGAATACTTACAAGGGCATAAGAAGGGAACGTTTACCCCAAGGTTATGGGTGGGACATAATTTTTCTATAGGGAAGAAATATTTTGAGAAAATTAATGATTTTCTAAAATAGTATAGATTATCCACCACAGTATCAAGGTTATGTGATCAAGAATAGTTCATTAAGACAACTCTGAAGAATTTGACTCCTTGGCAACAGGTGAGAGATCATGAACCTTTATATGAGGAAGATGTTGTAAGGAATAAGGTGAGAAAATTTGAGGTTCAAGAAAGGAGAAGAAAATGGAAAGATCTAATGAGAGTTGAAGCTGAATGGAAAGAATCGGATAATTCTTTCTCTAGATTTCTCCCTGACACCCCATACTTGAAGAGAATTGACAAGATTCTAGAAGAATATGACACCCTAATGGCACAAATGCCAAACTTTAATATAGAAGATACATAGTCTCAGGGATCTCACCATATATTAGCTTTGCATGATGATGAAAATCTAGAGCAGTCTAAGAAACATCATGGAGAAGAAGAAGAAGAAGAAGAAGAAGAAGAAGAAGAAGAAGAAAAAGAAGAAGAAGAAGAAGAAGAGGCTGGTGAAGAAGCTAATTCTGCTAGGGATCCACCTAGAAAGAAAAAAAAAATAGAGCACAGAATGGTGCAAGATAAAAAGAACATGGCCAATGCAGTAGTAAAAGAACATGGAAAATAATTCAGAACAATAAGGAGACAATTTCTGAAAGTTCCAGAGGATGAAGCTAATGGAGAGAATGAATTGATTCTAAATACATAGATAAATGAAAGGATAATGATGGCCAGTGAGTTCATCAAGTATGATGATTTCATCAAATCAGAAGAATTCAAGAGTTTCATGATTAAACTGAAACAACAGGATTTGAGGTAGAATTTGATAGAAGAAGAAGGACAAGAAGAAAAGAATGAAGAGATTATAAGGACACTTTAGGAGTATGATCCTGAAAGTGAAATAATAACTGTGGAACAGGAAAGAATCTTGGTGCAGAATAGTGGAATACTACTAATTCCTGACTGGGATCTGCAATCTACCTTTATCATCAACCAAATCAAGAGATAGGAAAATCCTATGTTCAAGACAAATTTGAGATAGGTGATGTATTAAAAGGGTCAAGATTTGGAGGAAGAAATAGAGAACTTGGAGAAAGAGTTGGATAAAAGGAAAACAAAGGAAATTCTTTAGGTGGCTGAGAAAGGAAAGAAAGAATAAGCAACTCAAACAGGAGATGAATTAGCACCAGAAGAGGGTAGAACAAAGGAGCTATCAGAATGAAAAATTGATAATGCAGTTCCTATCATCATTGCTATCCTACAACATACAATAAATTATTTAAAACAAACAAATGAGATGGTATACAATCTATATGGAGTGTTACAAGAAGCTTCTAAGATAGTTGTAGAAGCTATGACATTTATTGAGCCAACTTTCAAATTTTTTTCAGGAAAAAGTAGACTGATGGATAAGTTGAAAACAATGATCCTATATAGTGATGATTTTCCTGACAAAGTATCAGACACAATTGAAATGATAAATTGTCTAAATGACACTTATGCTTTCTTCAATGGTAAGAGTGAGCTGATAAATAATAAGTTGCAATTATTTGGTGATCAATGCCCCACACTTGTTCCCAAAATTTATAATGATGATAGTGTTTTAAAGCCACATCCAGAATGGGAAAAGGAATTTGATGAAATATTAAAAGATGATGATGTAAAACATAATATTCATAAAGACATAGATTCTAGTTACTACAATAGAATTATTGACAAGTTGTTCAAAGTTGAGATAGACATGACAAAGTTCATCACAGAGGTGAAGAGAACTGTAGATGTCAGGTGGACTGAAGCCGTGACGAATCTGGAACAAGAGAAGACTTTTGATTGGCCCACCGCCAAACAAGTGAATAGGTGGTAAGAAAAACTAAAAGGATAGAAGGATATTTTCAAAAAATAGCAACCAATTCTATTCAGACTTCACATATTTTGTGCCACCCGTGTTTTGTTTGAAAATTTGTTAGTTTTTCAGTTTTGAAGTTGTTGCAAGATTTTGTAAATCTTTCCCATTTAGTCTGAATCTTGTTGCATCCTTATTTATAAAAGGATTCCAAGACTACTAGGAAAGGGATAGCCATTTTTAATTTTGGAAGTACAATTAAATTATATAAACTTTGGTTTAAGACCAATATATTTTGAGAAGGGTTTTGAAAGTTTTTCTGAATGTAATAAGTATTTTGATATGAATACAAATGGGAATCCATCAATAGTTTCTAAACTTATGATGAGTATTTGTCTTCATTATTATATTCTAAGTTTTTTTTTAATTTGAATGATTAAGGATTGTTCAATTTATCTGTCTGTCAGGAAGATTTTGAAATTGTCTTAGGGTTGTTTCAATGAAACTTGGGATGTTTAATGAGTCTAATGATTATCTTGGCATATGTGTGAGGGTAGATGTATAAGGTATATCTATTTTTCTGTTCAATCTGTGGTTGTCTTCAGGTTTATGTTCATACCATTTGGTTCTGAAAATCTAGAGTGACTCCATACCCTAGGATAAAGCACTGGTCTATTTTCATTTGGAATAGGTGACTATCATTATTAAAATTAATCTTTGCCACTATTTTTTAATCTGTCAAATAAATGCTATAGAGGTTAATATCTATAATTTCATTTTGTATCTACTGGAATAGTATTGTGATTTGATTATTATATGTCAGAAGGGTTATCCCACCCATGTTTTTGGAACTCAAACTGCAGAGGGTCTTAAAGCCATGTTTCTGTCATTCTGTATCTTTCCTTACTCAGTATTGGGACAAATAGAGAAAGATTAATTCAAGCATTTCATATATCAGCAAGAAAAGGAACTAACAGGTCCCATGGTAGCATGGTATGCATTTATCATATGTGTGACCTATATTTTAGGTTCAGTGCTAGCATGTTGATATCCATCTCAAGATACTTTATTTTTTAATCAAGCCAACATGTTTTGTTTTCCTAATATATGATTGTAGAACATCTTTTGAATTTGAGGATGAGGATATGTAGTGTGAATGCTCAAGGTGCTATGATGCATAATAAAAGTTAGAAAAAATAATAAGAAGTGAAAAGGATAATACTAAAGGAAGAGTAAAGGTGGTTCCAAATTTTTTTTGTAAAAGTGTATTGAAGATTAGCAAAAGATCTTGATTTAGGTCTACTTCTGAAAGAGATAATACTATTCATCGAAATTGAATCCATGCATGTACAGATGCGATTTCAATAGTTCAAGTTTTATGTTGTGGGTCAACAACACACAACGCATTTTCTGGTCTCTGACCATGGGGCTTGCTTTCTTTTTTCTTGTTGGTCTGCCCCTCCCCATGTTCCTTGAACTAATTTTTTGAGGGGCCTGTTGAGAGAACAAAGGTGATTTTCGGCTCTTTCACACTTTCAACATTTTTGAGGACCTCAGGTCCTGTGAAACACCAAAAAGGCCAAAGGGACAAGCCCAGCCCTTTCAATGTTTTGGCTTCTGAAACACCGAAAGGGGAGGAGGCCACACGATTTTGGTGTTTTGGTCTCCAAAACCCCGAAGTCGGGTGACTTCACCCGTGGGCTATATAATTGGCCCGAGTCACTTTTATTCTCACTTTTTTTTCCTTATCTGCATTTTCTCACCTCTTTGCACGCTCATCATTTTCCTCCCTACCTCCTCACCATTCATCACCATGAAAAATTTCCTTGCACTCAGTGTCCTTTTATCTCCCCCCTCTCCTCGTTCCTTGCAGGTAGGGCCTTATCATCTTCTCTTCTTTTCAAGCTTGTGGTTTTTAGTTTTTGGGTTTATTTTGTTTTTTTCATCTTCCTGTTCAGATCATGCTCCCTCCTAGGTCCCTAGGGTTCGCACCCTTGGACCTCTAGTCACATCGTTCTCCCTCATTCTCATTTATCCTTTTTCTTTTGCATTTTTTAGGGTTAGGGTTTTTGCATCGTGAACTATTTGCAAGTTTTCGGCCTCCAAAAGGCTGAAAAATCCCCTTCACTACAAGTTTTTACTAATTGTAGTTTTTAACTTTTGATGTTTCACACAAACAGATACATCTAAAAATGCCAAAATTCTGAAACACATGAAGATAAGGTCACCCCTCCCAAAGGTTTCTATCTTTTAGATACCAAAATCTATTTTGGCCTTTTGCACACCAAAAGGCCAAAAGTATTTCTTCAGCCCCTGAGTCTCTTCAAGATTTTAGGATTTCGCACCCTGATATTTTTGCATAGTTTTCACACTCCGCAAGACCGAAAAACTTGCTTCTCCATTACCTCATTCTTCAAATTTTGGTCTTTCACACCCTGAACTTATCTTCAGAGTTTGAAATCCCAAAAGTCTGAAAAGAGCCAAAATTTCATTTATGGCTACTTAAGAGCCATCTACTTCTGGTTTTCTTAGTTAGAGTTTTGTTTCTTTCCTGCTTTAGTAGTTTTTTAATAAAGATATAGGTATTTTCATGTTTCCACGCAGGAATTCCTGAGAAGCATACATCAACACCAATGAAGTACCTATTTAAGGGATATCACCCTCCATCAAAGATCGGGAATAAGAACCTAGAGATCACCGATACAGATATCAGGAACATAGACTGGGATCAATTCTTGGTAAGGTGCTACCAACTAGAAGGGAGAACTGAAGATTGCACCTCCTTGGTCCTATCCATCCTAGTCAATGCAAAAACACACTTGATAGAGGTCATGTCCTATGAGATCATCATGACATTGGTCAACCACTACACACCAAATGAAAAGGTGGTCAAGAATATAGAAGGACAAATAGTCCTTGACTTGAGGTCGGACAACATTGAAGATGTATTCCATCTTCAGAAACATGTAGACAAGTTCTATGACTTCTCCATAGAGAAGTGTTTGATATGGTTTAGGAACAAAACTAGGGATCCCTATGAGATTGACAATCATGGATACCTCCAATAACCTCTCCCAAAGAACAAACTAAATAAAATAGATCTCAGAAGGGGATACTTAAGAGATGAAATATAGGTGGCATTCACATTGACAAGTCGAATGTATGGACTACCTCAGTCCATCCAAATTGAGAACTAGATGATCTTGTTGATAGAGAAGATAAGGAACCACAAGGCCAAACTTGATTGGGCCACCATCCTAAGAGATAAATTGGATGAGAAAATGACCACGGTAAAGCACAATCCCAAGTTCTATATGACTTCATACATAGTATACCTATTGGCTACACGGGTAGAATATCTAGGGATCAAAAAATGGGGATACTTTGGTGAACCGAATGCATGGCCTTTCATTTTCTATCCACAACTCGTAAGAAGAACATACATGCCTGAAAATAGCCCATATTACAGAATAGTAAATGATTCCTTCATCTTCACAGTCATTAGATCCCTAGTGGGGGACTACATGAAGAGACTATCAGAAGAGGTCACTACCAAAATAAGGGCCATAGGGGGATACTACATATAGTTCAGAACCTTCATGTACATCAAAGTGGCATGGTATACCTTGCACCCCAAGAAACTACCCAGGTACCCATCTAATTAGGTAATCATCCTTGAAATGGCTAAGTAGCTTGCGGATTCATATGAGCATATCAAACATAAGAAGAAGCATGGATGGGACTTCCCATTTCCATAGGCCCCTACACTCTCTAATACATGAATATATTTAATTCATTGGCCTTTGAGTGGGACGATTTCCCAATCCAATTATATAAAAACATATGGGTACCATTCAACCTCATAGGCATATAAAACCATATCATTGGCAAGTTCTACATCCATGAGCCACATATTGAAGATCATTGGATGAATTGTTTGGATGACCACGAAGTAAGGATCAAGGATTATTTTAGGATGTCCCTCACATTAGCATAGGCATCCTTAGAGATAAATATTCCCCCCAAGGTTTGCGACAAGGATTCAGCTAATGTGCTAGAGATGATCTATACTATTGATAAAATATACAATAGGCCTATCATGAATGCAAAGGTAGATAACAAATAAAATGACAACATTGAATTCAAAGAAAGGCATGTGGTCAGAACAACTAAGGCATGGATCAACAAGCCTTATCAAATGGATCAAATTCCCATGAAGGAACTAATGAATCCACCCAATAAGGAGGATAAGAAATATGGAGAGAGGCCCACAGTGCCCTAGTTCAAGAAGGCCCCATCTCAAAAGCAAGGAATAGTATATGGGCATGAACATGCAGTGGAATACGGTTCCAAACCCAGGCACAAGGCCCCAAAGACTAGTATGATAGGGAAAATAGATCCTCCTATTGGACCATCATGGGCCAGCCAAGGAGAAAGCCCTTCCATCTCTAACCTGTATCCTCCTACCACTGGAGAAGGGAAGAAGACTTAAAAAATAAAGAGAGCTTCTACCTCTCCTCGATTGGAAACTTTGCAAGAAGAACCAACACTAGAGGATGAGCCCCTAGTAAAAAGGACAAGATCTCAGGAAGCCTCTCTAAGGAAAAATGACATCACAAAGAAGCAGACAAAGGCTACAAAGGAGCATGACAATCCTTTGGATACCCTAGGCTCAGATGAGTTCCTCATGTATGATTTTGATGGCCTAGAGGGTTTTACAGACCAACGATAGGATACACCCGACTCCATGGTAGGAATTGACATAGGATAACATGTGCCCATCCATCCTCAAGTGATCCTTACTCCACCTCCATTGTAATTCACAAACCCCGCACTAAACGTTCCTCTCATGAGAGTAGATTCTACCACTAGCCAAAGGGTAGAAACTCAAGATGCTAGCGCTGCCTAGAACATATAAGGGGATAAAAATATAGGAATAAGTTCAACACCAACTCCACTACTATACATTCCAACTCAATCAACCTCTATCCTAGCTTCCATTCTGACTCCACCACCTTTTCTCCCAACTCCCACACCAACTCTGCCTCTTATTTCTACTCTGCCACCTAAAATACAAGCACCAACTCCACCACCATCTATTCCTTTGTGTTCCTCTATCCTGAATCCTCAAGTGTCAGTAAATACAGAAGCTACACCTCCCCTCAAAACCACACTGGAAGCCATGAAAAGTCTTAATGTAGCAATATCAATTAGTTCTTCTGAGAATGAAGGTAGAGATAAAGGTTAAAAAGATGTTACAAGGGAAGAAGAAAATAGATAGGAAGAAAGGGGAGATGAAGAAAATAGGTAAGAAGGAAAACATGAAGAAGAATCTAATAAAGAGGAGGGGGTAACCCCTGATCCAAAAACTTGGCTTCAATCCTTCACATCACTCCATATGAGCCGGTTACTACCTTTAGTAAACCCACTTGTTTCACTGAAGACATTTAGTCATGAAAAAGAACTTACATAGATGAAGAGGATGGAGAAGACACATATATGTCATTCTTAGGGCAGGCCTTTTATCAAGCAGAGGCTAATATACCAGTGAGAACCATATCATACGTTACTCAAGACACCGAGGGTTGCTGGAAGGAATAGGTGGTAGTTCCCTCTACCAGCACATCTCAAGCAAAATTAACCCTAGAGGATTATACATTTGAAGAGTTAGACCTGGGACAACCAACTAGAGAATGGAGTAAGACCCTGGTAGCCTTAGGGCTCAAACATTCTCTAGGTTTTATGAGCAAAGATGAGGAAACCATCAAGTCCTTGACAAAGTAGAATGAGGTTCTGAAGAAATTCATCCATAAGATGGTTGGTCCCATCGACCCAAGTTTCCCAAAGGCCTCATTACAGGTCTTACTAGAGAAGAAAGTTACTCCAAACTTGTCGAAAGGTATGACCCCCTCTTTCATTTAGGAAAGTGTTGATTAGAAGAATGATTTTGAACAGTTTGAACAGTTTGGTTATCAAGTTAATAATTAGACCTTTCAAAGTTATCCTAGTGGAAACCACTAGAATTCTAGACATGATGGAGAGTTATACGGGGTTAGATTTAAGATTGACCAAATGGCAGACTGCCCTCTAGGACCTCAAGATAATCAAGAAGCAACGCTTCCAAATTCTAGTTAATATATATGAAGGTGCAAAGATAGACAAATTTGGTACTTGGATTAAGAGAACAGCCAAAACACTTAGGGTTTGCAACAAGTGTCTAGATCACATACATCAAAAGCATAAGGAAATTATGTAATGGGTAGAAGAGATAGATAAATTCTTCCTGGGTATTAACTTAGAGCTATATTGAGACCAAGAGAAGCAAATTCTACACCCAAATAAAGAGGTGATACAACAATTTAAATATATTCTGGCAGGAGTTAGCACTAAAGAGGGCCTACAATAACTTTTCTATTCAAAGGAGGATATGTACAGGATGTCTGAGCATGAAGAAGAGATTAATTTATTTTCTTTTGAATTAACCATTTTTCAGAGAAAAGCAAGAACGACGCATCATGAAAGTGAAAAGGAAAGAAGTGAACTATGAATAAGTATAGGAAATAGTAAAGAGGTTGTGGGCTGCTCATCCAGAAGTGTTCCCAAATTGATTTCTCAATCCAGACTCAGTCCTTTTTTGGAGGGGTGAATTCTTCCATACTTAGCCATTTTTCCAAGGCTAGTCTTTCGGCCTTTCAGCCTCCAAAAGTCCAAAATTTTGGGGGTCCCAAATTTTGGTTTAACACTTAGTCAATTTACACTTGGCAAATTTAGGTGCAGAGGTCGGTGTCCAAATTTTGGGCCATTCCAGCATGATCACTTTTTTGCATGAAAATAGAACTTCAGATTAGATGGATGCATAACTGAAGTTCATTTTGCAATGATTAAGGGTCTTATATCAGTTCCCGCATTGAAGAGAACCCCATATGAAGATTCCAAGGGAGAACTTAGAGATCAAGAAGAAGACTCCAGTTACACAAAAGGGAACTCCAACTCCTCTCTTTTTTCTTTCTTAACGAGTTTGAGCATATTTTCATGGGAAAGATGATTTTAAATGGATCAAGGATCCATGCAATTAGTTTAGTATCAATTTAGCAATAATTTTCTTTCAGAAAGTTTTAGGTTTAGTTTATTTTCATTGCTTTTAGAGCCTTTGATGCCCTAGTTTAGGGGTTCAGAGTTTGTAGATCAAAACTCTATATATTGTAATCAAATAAATGTATTATGGTTCGATTCTTGATGCAATAAAGATCTACAATTTGTGTTTCATTCATGGTGTGATATTTTATTCTATCTATGCGAAATTGATGAATGTGTGTTTGCTTATTCATTCTTTTCAAAGAGCCAATTATTTTATTGTTTCTCAAATCTATGATTCTTTTAATTGGAGTTTGTTATTGTTTATCTACCTTTCTGTGATGAATGTATGGGAAAGATCATCTTTTTGGCTCAATGATAAATCTATCTCGTGAGTGTGCACATCTTGGTGACTTCATGATTTGATTGATTTTGAAAATATTGCATGCGTAAAGACGTTTTATCTCCAAATGATTACATCCATTGGGTACATAATTGTGACATGGTCTAATTTATATCTAGTTGGTTTGTTCCAAATATCTCTGTCATTGTATTTGCAAGGAAGGATTGACAATGGTTTGTGTCCATTAGGATTTCATTTTCAACAATTTACCTTATTCTTGTTACCCTACTCCTTTAAATTTATGTCATAAATTTGAAAGAAATCAAAACCATCTTTAGTTTGAAACACCAATTTGCATCATTAGTAAAAATACATTCATTGATAAATTGAATATACCAAAAAATTACTAAAGTTGTTTTGTAGTTTGACATCTTGAAAGTACAAGCAAACCCCTCCTCATGAACATTCACATTTATCTTCAACTGAGTTACCAAGAAGGTTGTACCACGACCCTGGAGAACCTTGGGAATAAATTTTTTATTCTTTCAAGAGAGGGAATTGAATCTTGAGATCCTAGCAATTGACTCATGTAAAAACAACACTCAACAAAAGTGGCGCTAGAAGGAGGGAAAAAGACGAAAAAACTGAATAACATTGGATCTTTCTCTCCAGAATGGTTTGAGCAAGTGCTTAGATCATCTGTGAAAGGAGGAAAGTTCCTTGAACTAACTCACCATAGCATAAATCACAATGAAAAAGGAAATAAAAGAGAGAACTCCTCTCACCACCCTACCAAGTCCCAGAATCTGCTTGGACAACAATCAAACATCGTTGTTCTGACTGTCCTCACAGTCGTAAATCAAAATCAGAATTTTCAACAACCTCATCTGATGGCTTTCTTCACGAACGCACAAATATCCCCACTAAAATTTGTTGGGAAGCTCCATGAATTGCCCAAAAATCAAGAGAAGTTTTGCAAATGTTTTATTTATGTAGAATCGAGGACAACAGAAGAGCACATCTGCGCCTTCAAAGAAATTTGCAATTGCAAAGAGATTGCTCACCAAGATATTTTTTTCCGCCTGTTCCCATACACTTTAGGGGAGTTTTCATACAATTGGTACCTAAAATTACCACGATGACCTATCTCTACATGGCTTGAATTTGAAACCAAAATTATTAACTAGTTTAAGTTGTATGTAGACCCTGCTACAACGCATCACAAGTTCATAACAAAAAGAAAAGATCCCAAGGAGCCCATTTCCATGTTCAATCATGGTTTTCATAAGATGCATCAAAAATTGGAATCTCCTTACACTATACAAGAGGTAGCCATCATATAAGTTTACCTTAAATCCCTGGACCCCTTCACTTCAATCTTTCTGAGAAGACTTCCCCTTGTGGATAGAGACACAATGGAAAAGGTCTACAATGAGGCCATAATGTTTACACAACAAATTGACTTGCAAGAAGGGAACTTTAGGACCATGCCTACCATTAGCAACTTTTCTGCCCTGTATCCATTCTCAGCAAGTAGTCAAACTTTGGCCACCCACATGCCTTTGTAAACCCAATTTTGGCACAACCATTTTCTACCCCTCCACCATCCATCACTTATCCCGATTATGAGACCCATAAGACCACATTTATGGAGAAAACGGTTGTGCCCCAAACTAAACCTGATACTCACCTGGCCTCTAAGTTGTATACCATAAAGAAGACCTTATTCCAACTCACAAGTGAGCTCACTAGGATGAATTTGAATCCCTCCCAAAACCAAAAAGGGTACCAATGGACACCCCCTGGTCTGAATGCTTACCCCTAGAATCAAAATCAGAGTTTCAAAACCTATAAAAATAAAAACAATTCACAAGATAGGCCATTTGGGAAAAAAAGACCCAATAGTCCATGGAACACTCGACCCAAAAATGGTAGCATACCATCAGATAATGCTAATACCTATGAGGCTGTGGAAGCCAATTTTTTTGGGGCTCTGAATCCACACCAAGGCAATGACGAATATGGAAGAAACCCCTATAATCAATATCCTCAAAACCTAGAAGAGATGCGCATTCAGTTTAACAACATGATGTTTGACTCATATGAGTCTAGAAATGGGGAAGGTTTGAACACCAATACAGGAGAAGAAGAGTTTGTGTTCCCATTACAGAAAGAGAACAAGCCTAAATATTTTGAAGTTCATGCCTTCCAAAATAATCATCGGAACTCATACAATCTATGGAGCCAAAAGGAACCCATGACCGATGGTATACCTCTAGGAAAACAACCAACCTCACTAGATCCTTGGGAAAGCAATAATCCTACACCACCTAGAGGTCCAAATGTTGTAGCATCATCTCCACCAAACATGTTTTCCGGTTACAAAAAGTTAGGCTTGGTTAAACGACAAACACAATGCAGTCAAAGAATTAAAGAAAACAAAGGAAAACATATCTATGTTCAAAATTCTTCAAGGCTTCCCTTCTCAAAGAGAAGCACTCCTAAAATCCCTAGACCATTCAAAACCAGGTACAAAAACCAGAAATGCAAAGACTACCACCTCCAATATCAACACTTTCAAATGTTTCCCAGCAATGTCCAAAGACAAGATAGAGGTACTGTTAGAGATTTTTGTTGTAGAAACTTAATATAGCACTAATGCTTTAATCCTCTTAAATTCCCAATTCCTGACTCATGCAAGTAAAATTCTAATTAATGAGGATAAATCCTCCTTCTTCTTTGAGCTCCACAGACTCAAGCAGGTGTACCTTACACAAGTTACTACTTCACAATAAAATTAACAGTGGATCAAGGGTTACACTAATTTTCCAATTTCCTTTTACTGTAACAACTAATAGAACACCTTGCAGATGACCATAATTAGTTTAACACAGAGATTAACAAGCCAGACCTTGAACATAACAATAGAAAACAACAATGAAACAAGGATTCTCATCCTTCTTCTTTTTAGAGTTCTTGACTCAAGAAGGATAACCTAATGATTCTCTCTCCAAGGAATCAAAAAATTAAATTGTATTCTTTAATACAAATAATTAAGCATATAAGCTCTTGATAACATAAAAGTAAATGATTATTTGTTTTAGGTTGATGATGAATAAATATTTATCAAACCCTGACCAGTGCCTAAATCTGGGTAGAGAGTCAATATGAGATATGAATTCAAAGAAACTAATTAATGGAAATACACATGTAGATTAGATAGAGTGTCTTACAAACTATCTTCTCATTCCCATACCCCTGTATAAAATCCTTATACTAATGTCTAACCCCCTAGAAACACTCATAAGATTTATTCTCTCCTTGAAATAAACTTACAAGTAATTGCACAGTTACCTTATAACTGGTATAATTAAAATGCCTTAAAATTTAAACATACAAGAGCATAAACAAAAATACAAGAAGACAAAAATCATATGGAATAGCAAAGTCCACTATATTTTATTAATATGCTTCTACTTCAATGCATTGAGAAAGACTAAAAGCTTGAAAAATTAGACAAAAGTGAGAAATTTGCCTCGTAGCTATAAATTTCACCATCCTTTACATTATGTTATAACTTTCTATTTATAGAGCACTAGCCATCTTGGAATCCTTAAAGAGAAAGGATGAAACAAGCTTCAGATGGCTAAGCTAAACCCTAAAGTGCAAGAAGATAAAAATAGAGTTTCCACCTTCAGGCGGTGGAGAAAATACTTGAGTATATAATATTATATGAAATCAAATCTTTGATATGATTTAAAGATTTTGGTAGCTGGCACCTTTGTCCATATATATTCTGGATAACCTCCTCTAGTTATTGCGAGACCTAGTGACCACCAATACAGGCAAAATTACACTAGTCTTATTGATGATTATCCTCCATGTACTCATAGATCAGGTGCCAGGCACCACTTCAATCCTCATCCAATACATCTAGGTAAATGGCTGCAAGATTTTTCTTCTTGGGATTTGTGCTCACATCCCACTCTACAACCTCTGCCTCTAAAGGCCAATTAAAACTCTAAATACTCTGAAGTTGTGCCTTCTGCCTGTCCCATCTAGCATCGATTTTGACCTTGACATCTGCTACAAACTTGATGAAGTCTATCTCCACTTTGAAAGCCTCATCTAAGGCCTTATTAAACCTATCCATATCTAGGGAAACAATATCTCTTATATAGGCCTCTTTAATAGGCAATAAAGTGTCAAAATAATTTTTCCATTCTGCTATTGCTTTAATCTTATTATCTTCTCCCTTTATTGGAGGAAAAAACCTATTATAATCTGACCCATACATGTTGATCCTAGCCTGTATCTGATTTGCTTTTCCTTTGAAGAAAGACAAAGTAGCTCAAATATGCTCAATTTCTTCTCCCACATGACTGAAAATCTTAGGGAGATCTTCCCTATATGGCTTTAAGGCTCCCAACCTTTCAAAAAGTGATGCCCTTCCTGACAAGGTTCCAAAATAAGGACTCAAAGTTGCAATATGGTTATTTACCTCTACTTCTAGGTTAGGTGGCTTGTTGTAAGCATTGTCAACCAAATCAACTTTACCTTTCAGGACATCAATCCTATGTTGCAAGATCTTCCACAAGGCTTCTAAAGCCACTTTATTCTGATCTTTGTCCACTTGCTCAGTTCCTGTTGAAATATCTTCTATGGTTTCAATTTGTGCATCCACAACTTGTTTAGGTGGAGCAAGGATAGACTTGGGGGCCTCTTGTAATTTCCTATTCAATTCCTCCACCTTCCCTTCTAATAACTTGATCTTAATCAAGCATACTTCCTTGTCCTTCACCACAACAATCGATTGATCAAAAAGCTTCTGATATCTCTTGGACATCTGCTCTGTTTTAGCCTCATTGAGATGTGCAAAATGGGTGAGATCCTAAGATATCTCCAGGTCAATAGTATTATGGATAGATTAAATGATCTTCTCCCCATCCATTTTCTCCTGCACACTGATCAAGGATGGATTTTGTGTCTTAGGGGCCAATGACCACATAGCTAAAGTCTGGGATTGTGGATCATATCCACATCCCTTGATCATTCTCCAATCTATCTCTAAGGATAGATTTGCATCAAGTTGCCTTCTGATTTGATCAATTATGAAGGCTAAAGATAGATTTAAACCAAGTACAAGAAAAATTCAACTATATTTGACTAGTTTCCTAGCCTTATCAGGTGTCATGGTTTCAGTTTCAGGGTCATATGCTTGCAAGGCCTGCAAATCTTCACTTGACAGTGAACTCTCCTCTGTCAGTTGTAACTTTTCCCCTACTTCTTGTTGTTTTCTCCAAATTAAGAAATTATTGAGCTCCATAGTGTTAATAAATGCATCATCATTCAAGAATTCCTCTTGATGAATTTATCTTTCATCCTGGAATAAAAGGAGAGGTAATTTAATTTCTCCTTAATCATCCTTTTTCACCTTTTTTCCTTCCCTGATTATTTTCCTAAGGTGGTGGTCATATGCTCTGTTATGAGTGATTAGGGAACTCACCTTATCCTTTTTCTTCTCCTGTGCCTTGGCATGAGAAGGCTCCCTTGATTCAACTTTTTGTTTATTTTTAGAGGGCTCATCAATCACCTCTGTATCAGGCACGTTTGTAAGGTCTACCTCTATATTCTACTCTGATGAGGGTGGATAATCCATGGGAGGAGGGATATAGATTGAGTAACCTCCTCCACTATCTTCCTCATATTTTGAAGAAGAGTGTTTCTTAGGGCCTCTCTCTTTTCCTTCTATCAGCCCCTCAAGCTGATTATACAATTTATTATAAGACTCTATCATAGTTTTGATTATTTGTAAATAGGAGACTACAGGAAAGAATCCTCCAAAGGGAATCCCCTTTTTATTTATTTTGTTGTTATAGGCTCATCAGATCCTGATATTGATCTTTCCTTCTTGACACCTCATCTTCCTCCAAGATATTCCTGTTAGGAATAACAGTCCACAAGACAACTAAGAGGGGGGTGAATTAGTCATAGTATAGATTATTAAAATTTATAAACCAAATCTGCAAATGTGAATGATAACACAGTAAATGCCAACACCATAACACAATATTTGTTGTCGAGGAAACCCTGTTAAAGGTAAAACCCCAGTGGGAATTAACACCCACAAATAATGTACTAAGATTATAGTATCCCTGTTAAAAGATATTAGCCCTATTAGGAGCTTATTACAATATTACATTACACAGTCCCTATTAGGAGACAGACCCTGTTAGGAGTCAAAGAAAATAGTAGACTCACTAACAAGGCACACTGCCCAAAGAAGGTTAAAGCCACCCTCAAGGATTTACAATCTGAATCAAGTGTATAAAGAAAATACACGATCCAGTGAACTGTCTAATAGCAACTATCTTTTCTTGGTTAGTTGCAATGAAATATCAACTCTGCTCTATATCTAGCAGTCAACAAGCTTTGCAACTTCCACACATCTCTGTCCTTTAGTCTCTACCACATCTTCTCCAAAAGATAAGATCACTCATATATACCCTCTTACAATAATTCATTAGGTCGGCCAGTTAAGCTTTCCTAATACATAATTAACTAGGTTAGCCAATTTAAGGCTTCCCATTATATAAATAATTATATAACCCTTTGTAACATACACACGGTACCTATAACAAGTAAAAATCAACTATAATCCATTACATATACTTCCAAATCTGCAATCTATGCTCACAATTAATTTTTACACGCTGTTAGCACTGCTTTGAAAAAAAATTTATTTCTTGGTTTTTCGCTTTTCCCGGGCTTTCTTGGTTTAAATTCATGTGCTTTGCCGCGTAAAAGAGGTCAAATTCCTTTTTGAAGTCATGTTTTAGTCTACTCGCTTTGTCGCGTTGGTCTTTTTGAAATGTTTTTAAGTTGTGCGAGTAGGTGACGAGCTGTCAATGAAGAGAATCGCGCAGTCGCGATCAGCCTATGTCTAGTTTTGTTCTGTGTGCAAGTGAGTGGGTTTAATGTTTTAAGAGGGTAAATCGCACAGTCATGATGTCTCATGAAGGTCAAGCTACAAGTTAGCAAGTCAGCGATGAGTTAAAAGTATGTATGTCACGCAGTCGCTCTAAAGTCATGTTGTCTACCTCATGCTCCGTGACCGAGCGAGTATTGTTAAAACTTAAGCAGCCGCATACCCGCATCAATCTTTTATGTCAATGTCAAAAGTCAGTGACTGCATGACGAGGTCATGTCCTATAGGTTGCCCACTCACTTAGGTTTTAACTCACTTGTCTTTTGCAGTGCGAGTGCGCGGCGAAGAGGTGAAGTATTAATATGAAGATTCATCGCTCAGTCGCACAAGTTCTTTTCAAGATTCATAATAGTCTGCGACCGAGTGACTAAGAGACCATTCAACGCCTTGCTCACTCGCTGATGCTTTGAAGTGATGAAATGTTAACTCGTGAGGGTGTGATGAGTTAAAAAAGGAAAGACATCGCTCACTCGCCAAGGATATTTTCAAGCTCACGAGTTTGCAACTAAAGAAAGAGAAGACATAGTCGCGCACTCGCAGTCGGTAATGAAGTGAAATTTTTTAGCTCATGAGTTTGCGACTGAGAAAAGAACAGATGCCATCGCTCACTCACATAGAAGATCAAAGCTGGAGTATTAAGTAGCATGAGTGAGCGACCAGATAAAGCATGTAGTAAAGAAATGAATGTCGCTCACCCGCTCAGATCAAAAAGTTAAGTTTGAATAGCCAGTGAGTGTGCGATTAAGGAATAGATGAAAGAAAAGATGCATAGTCACTCAGTTGCCAAGACTCAGGTAAAATGAAAAGTGAACCCGCGAGTATGCGATGAGTTAAAGGTGAAGAAAGCATCGCTCACTCGCATGAACCCAAAAGTAAAGCATAAAAGGATAGCGAGTATGCGACAGACATGAGATTAGGTTCAAGATTTAGGTCATCGCATACTCGCAGAAGGTAAAAAACAAAGTGAGGATGGATGGCGAGTATGCGACTGGAGAAATGACAGGGATGCGTCACTCACTCGCAAGGGTATTTCAAAAAGTGAATAAAGTGCATTGTGTTGGCAAGTTTTAGGCTGACGAGTGCCAGATGGAAAAAAGCGTACACTCTCTCTTCGTGCTAGGATCAAATAGTGCAAGTTGATCGCAGCATTAATGATAGAATGAAATCTTCATGATAGTTCAAGTGCAGGAATTTAGCTTTCAAGTTGACAAGACACAGTTCTTAATGGCTATAAGTGCAAATGATTGAGTCTGATTCTGTACATCTCTCATTTCTGCATTCTGAGTTTTTCCGCGAAGGGTAAGAAGCTTATTGATTTGAAGCTTTGTTTTTGAGACAGTAGAATTCAAAAAGGAAGGATGAATCAAGCAATTGTTCCTACTACCTCAAAAGGGTCTGAGAAGAAGAAGGAAGTCGCACCAAAGAAATACACAGAATAATTTTTCAAATTGCTGCCTGGGACTCTGAATAAAAATAGCGCGGATTGGGAAGAATGGAGCGACAAGTGGTCTCAATGCAGAAATCTGGTAACCCCAGACTACTCTAGTAGTACTCTATTTCATTATTTTTGGAACAATAGGGTTAAGCCAGTCCCAATTTGCAATCCATGGGATTTAAATATGGCTAAATTAATTGCGCCTAATGTCTATATGGATATTGGTCTCATTAAGGAGCTAGCAAAAAACTATTGCCCAGTGGCTAGGGTAATTAGAAAAAAGAACAAAGAAACCCTAGTTTCCATAGATAGGAGGTCAGTAGCTGAGGTATTTGGAATTACCGGTGCACTATGCACTGATATTGAATTGAAGAAAATCAAAGCTGATTATGTCAAAAGAGAGCATTTGATCAAAAAGTATGAAATGCCTAAGTTTATGCCCAGAGTAGATAGGAAATTGGTGAAGATTCCAGACAATTTCAAGCCACCTTTTGACCTATCTCTGTTTCATCATTATGTAAAATGCACTGCTTATGGTGTAAGTAGGGTCCTAGGCCTTGATGGACATTCTACAATATCTGAGGAGATGCTAATGATAGCAATGAACATACAGCACCCTGAAGTCAACACTAATTATGATTATGTTGGCTATATAGTAGAGGCTATCCATGCTGGATTGGTAGAGATACAATCAGATAACCCCAAGCCCACTTTCAAACATTACTCTCATCTGATGTATATGATTCTATACTACAACAGAGCATCAATGGATAAGGAGCTGCAACTATTTGTATCAGAACATGGGGTGGAAGAACCAATCCAAAGATGGACCTCAGTGTGGGATAGTGGGTCTGTCAATTCCTCATTTGTATGTTTTTGCAATTGGATTGTTGATCAAATTTTTGATTTATTGGGAGCAGACAGGCACAGACTGCCTTTTGAGGTTAGAAAATTTTTGAGGCCATGGGAGTATGTCACTAATTGGCCAATCTCCCACAACTGGGCTGATTTCTTCTTCTTTGATTACATAACTATTATCAGAGTATATGGCTGCACTCAGCCTCCCCATATTCTTCCTAAATTTGTTCCTCCCAAGGTTGCTTTCTTAGAATTTGTCTGGCGGATTACATGGGTAGACAAGGAGTTTCTGGAGGGGCATAAGAAGGGAACCTTCATCCCTAGATTATGGATGGGTTTTGATTTCACTATTGGGAAGAAAATGTTTGACACCATCAATGATTACTTAAAGAAATACAGAATGTCTACTGCAATCGCTAGATTCTGTGATCCTGAGAATTTTGTACAAACATCCCTAAAGAGGATAACTCCATGGCACAAAATCAGAGATCATGAGCCATTGGATGATGAAGACATTGTGAGGAACAAATTGAATAGATTAGAAGTTCAGGATAGGAGAAGAAAATGCAATGACCTCCTAAGAGTAGAATCAGAATGGAAGGAATCAGATAATTCATTCTCTGGTTTCTTTCCTGATCTCCCATATCTCTAGAGGATAGAGAAGATGACACAATCATATGACACTTTGATGTCACAAGTACCTCAATTCAGTGCTGAAGATGCACAATCTAAAGGGTCTCCTATTCAAGTTGCTTTGAATGATAAGGAGCACCAAGAGGAACATCAAGAAGGAGAAGAACAACATGAAGAAGAAGAAGCAGGTGAGGAAGCTACTTCAGCTAGAGAGCCACCAAAGAAAAAATAGAAAACATAGCACAAAATGGTGCAGGACAGAAAAGGCATGGCCAAAGCTATGATTTCAGAACATGGCAAATATTTCAGGAAACTGAGAAGCCAATTGTAGAAGGATCCAGAGGCTGAGGGCCAAGGAGACAATCAAATGGTTCTATTTGAGAAAGATGGTGAAAGGGTCATGATGGCAAACAAATTCATGAAGGATGATGAATTCATAAAATCTCAAGAGTTTAAATCTTTCTTGGTCAAGTTGAAACAGAAAATCTCAAGACAAGAAATAACAGCAGAGGAGGAGAATACAGATAAGAATGAACAAATTGTGCAGACACTTTAGGATTATGACCCTGAAACTGAACAAATCACTGTTGAACAAGCCAGACTGCTGGTACAGAACAATGGTATAATGCTGATGCCTGGTTGGGACTTAAAGTCCACCTTTGTTATTGATCAGATTAGGAGGCAGGAGGATCCTTTGCTTAAGATAGAATTTGAAATGGATGATGTCTTAAAAGGATCAGGGTTTGACCCAAAATCCAAAACCCTAGCAATATGGTCATTAGCTCCAGCCACACAAAAACCCTTGGTCATGACCATCAGGGAAGAAAAAAGAGCTGATAGGATGATATGGAACTTGCAAAATACTTCAGATACTAAGAGAGCTCAGTTAATGACACAGGTTTCATTTATGAACTTGGCAAAATTTGATGACTTGTCAAAAAGGTATGAAACAACTTCTTGCCAAATGATGGCATTGGCAAAGAAACATGAGGAAGTGGTGGTCAAGAACCACACACTTGAAGAAGAGATTGCCAAACTGAAGGAAGAATTGGAAGAAAGTAAAAGGTAAAAGACTCCAATTATTGAAGAGGCAGCCAATGTTGTCACGATGTTGTGAAAGGTGCTAAGGAAGACTCTACTTTGGTAGAGACACAGTCAAAGGGCATCTCACAGGAACAGGGCATGAATGTTGTGTCTGTCATGTTGCTCATATTGCAGCACTGGATTGAAGTTCTGAAGAATAAGATTGGTGTAGTTCATACATTGTATGGGTCCCTGCAGGAGGCCTCAAAGATAGCTGCAGAAGCTATGGTTTTCCTAGAGCCTTCCTTCAAGCTTTGGTCAGCTAAGGAAAGAGTTTTAGATAAAATCAAAATGGCTATTTTATACAGTGATGACTTCTCGGACAAAGTATCAGATACCATTGATATGGTAAATAAGTTGAATGATACTTTTGCTTTCTTTAATGGCAAATCTGACTTAATGAACAGTAAGTTGCAAATGTTTGGTGATCAATGTCCACCATTGATCCCAAAGATTTATAATGAAACAGGGGAGTTGAAGGCACAATCAGATTGGGAATCTGGTTTTGATGCCATACTGGGAAGTCAGGATATAAAGTAACATCTAGAAAAGGACACAAATGCAGAATATTGCAATGAACTGATCGATGGCTTCTGCAAAGTTGAAAGAGACATGGCAAAATTCGTGTCTAAGGCCAGAACTGCCATGGATGCCAGGTGGGTGGAAGCTGTTTCCAAGCTAGAAGAAGAGAAAATTTTTGATTGGCCCACCGTCAAAGAAGTGAACAGATGGGAGGAAAAGCTTAAAGGATAAATCAATTATGGTTAAGCCACAAAAGATAAATTTTGTTCAGGCTTTGTAGATAAGCTGCCACCCGTGTTCGGTTGAAAAAATTTGTTTCTAGTTCATTGCAAAGTTGTTGCAAGAAATTTTTTAATCTTTCCCAGTATGTCGGTAGCTTGTTGCATCCTTATGCTATAAAAGGATTCCAAGACTACTGGGAAAAGATGGTCATTTTTATGTTTGAAAATAATACTAAGTCAATTGTAAATCTTGGTTTTGAGAACCAATATATCTGGTCTTTTTGGAGAAATCTCTATGAATGTAGTAATTGATGATGACTTTTGAATAAAATCCAGTTCACAGTTTCTGAAGCATTTAATGGATTGTCTGTCTTCATTTTAGCATTCTGAATTTTGTCTGAATTGAATGTTTTAGGAATGTTTTCAATTTATGTATCTGTCAGGCAGATTATGAAATACTTCTAGGGTTCTTTCAAGGAGAGAATATAAAAATACCTTAGAGATATTTCAACAAAGTTCAGGGTAGAAAATGAATCTGATGGATTAATTTGGCTAAGTGTACTGAGGTAGATATATAAGGTATATCTATGTTTGTGTCAGATCTTGTAATTGCCTTAAGTTTTGTTCTCAATCATGCTGGTTGAAACTATCCATAGATGACTCCATGCCCTAAGATTGAGCACTGGTCTATTTTTATTCAATTAAATGAATATCATTATTAAAATCAATCTTTACTTTTAGTTTGGTCTGTTTTAGTGAAAGTTATAGTGATCTGTCCCTGTAATTCCATCAATAAAAAACTAGAATAATTCAGTGATTTCATTATTCTAAGTTTTCAAGGGTAATCCCACCCGACTTTGTGGAGCTCAAAGTGTAGGAGGTTTCAAAACCTTGTTTCTGTTGTTCTACTCTATGCTTGGTCAGTGTCAGGGATAAATAGATTGAACCCTCTTAGGATTATTTTTATGTCAGCAAGAAAAGGGAACAACACACGCTACATGTCTGAAGTTGGCCAGGAATTAGGTCTTCTCTAGAATACATGTCACAACTGACGTCACCAGTATCCAAACAACAATCAAACTCAACCCATTACTCCAAACTATGTCAGCTTTGCACCAGTAATCTTGCATCATCTAAAATTTCTTCACCATAAATTTATTCCCGAAACATAGAGACCTGCTCTGTCCAGAATCACAGTTACAGTCCAGAAAACCAGTCTTCACCAAATCAATTGTAACATCCACAGTATGCAAAATAAAGCCAAGCGACCTTAGGAATAAGGTCAACAATCATCCTTCTACATAAATCCAACTTTGATCATTCTTAAACATCTGTACAATGTCTATACACTCCTTCCAGTCAAGTAGCTAGTCCATCTTCTCCACAGAAATATATGTTGACATCAGTGACAAAACATAAATATAAACAACATGATTAGTAACCAAAAATGATATCATATAACAATCTCCCCCTTTGGAATTGATGGCAACATATGGGAAAATCCATATGCATCAACCCAAAAGTACTCTCTCTCAATACAATCCTCTGAATATCCTCAACACAAATCTCCCCAAAATAGTAGGGATTTTCACATAGATTCCTTCCCCCTTTGGAAATAATGGAAAAATGTTCCATAAATCATCTATAGTCTTCTGTAAGGTGTAGCTTTTTCAATTCTTCATGTCCAATCAGCTAGGTGCAAGATCAACCAAATGTACTCCATAGTATTCTCCTACGATCACTCCCCCTAAGGAGTAGATCCATACATCAAGTCCAGATAATGATATAGCTCTGAGATCCACTGGACTGATTCACATCTACATCATTTTAGTTATCACTGGGAGGGGCCATCACCCCAAGCATGCCTCTGAGATATTCAAAAGCATCTTTTGGAAAAGGTTTAGTAAATATATCTGCTATATGTTCCTTTGTGCTAATATACTCTAGTTTAATCTCTTTATCTGCTACCTTCTCTCTCAAGAATTGATACTTAATAGAAATATGTTTAGTATTTGAATGCATTATAGGATTCTTTGACATATTCACTGTGGTGGTATTATCATAATGGATAATCATTGGGTCTTTGAAAATTATTCCAATGTCCTTCAGCATTTGTTTCATCCAAATGACTTGTGTACAATTTATTGCAGTAGCAACATACTCTGACTCAGCAATAGATTGAGAAATACAGTTCTGCTTCTTGCTCAACCAAGAAACCAGCCTTTTTCCAAGGAAAAATGCACCACCACTTGTACTCTTCCCATCATCCACATTACCTACCCAATCAACATTAGTAAAATCCTTCAATGTAAAATCATCATATTTTTCATACCATAATCCATATTCTACTGTCCCTGTCAAATATCTGAAAGTTCTTTCTACAATAGCAAAGTGCGTCTCTTTAGAATGTGCCTGATATCTAGCCACAATTCCAACTGCATTGGTAATATCTAGTCTAGTGTGTGTTAGATATTGTAGACCTCCAATCATTGATTTGTACTTAGTCTGAACAACACTTTGAGTCTCATCACTATTAGTCAATTTGTTTCCTGTCACCATAGGTGTTCCAACAGGTTTACAATCTTCTATTCCAAACTTCTTCAATGTTTCCTTAAGATACTTGGTCTGAGATATAAAAAGGCCATTCTTAATCTGATTAATTTTCAAACCAAGAAAAAATATCATCTCACCAATCATTGAAATTTCAAACTCATTCTCCATTTCTTTAGCAAACTTCTTACTCATTTTATCATTGCCTCCAAAAATGATATCATCAACAAAAAATTCTATAATTAAGATTCCATCATCATCAGTTCTCAAATACAAATTACTGTCTGCATTACCATTTCTGAAACCAAGATGAAGTAGATACTTGTCTAGTCTTGCATACAATGCCCTTGGTGCTTGTTTTAGTCCATACAGTGCCTTCTTCAGTCTGTAAACTATGTTTTCATCATCTGTTAAAGGAAAACCATTAGGTTTCTCAATGTACACTTCTTCTTCTAGATCACCATTCAAGAATGTTGAATTCACATCCATTTAATACACCTTAAAGTCTTTATGTGCAACATAAGCAAGAAATAGTCTCACAACTTCCAGTCTTGCAATAGGAGAAAATTTTTCTTCATAGTCTATACCTTCTTGTTGTGAGTAGCCTTTACATACCAGTCTAGCCTTGTTTCTTACCAATGTTCCTTCCTCATCCATCTTATTTTTGAAAACCCATTTAGTGCCAATCACATTTTTGTTCTTAGGTCTTGGAACCAATTCCCAAGTATTGTTTTTCTTTATCTGTTCTAGTTCTTCTTCCATAGCTTTAGTCCAAGATCCATCTCTACATGCTTCATCAATAGTCTTTGGTTCAACTTGAGAAATTAAACAAATTTCATCTCAAGCTTTGGATCTATTCATCATCCCTTTGTTTGAATCACCAATAATTTGATCTTTGGGGTGGTTCTTCTTGACATACCTTGATGTTTTGAATATCTCAATAGCTTCAGTCTGTTCTTCTTCTTCAATTTCATTCTTGATCATCAAAGGTCCTTCAGGTTTAGAAACAACCTCTTTTGTTTCTGTTATCTAACCACAATCACATATCCTTTACTGAATTTAGTATTTTTCATCTATCCTCACATTGGTTCTTTCAATCAATTTCCTCAGTCTCAGATTGAAATAATTATATGCTTTACTATTAGTGGAATAACCAAGAAAGATTACTTCATCACTTCTAGCATCAAACTTTCCTATCTCATCATCTCTCTTGATATAACATTTACTTCAAAATATTCTAAAATATTTCACAGTAGGTGTATGATCAAACCATAATTCATAAGGATTTTTACTTGTACCTTCTCTGATCTGAAATCTATTTAATGTGTACACAACAGTGCCAAATGATTCTCTCCAGTGAACATGTGACACATTTCCTTCTAGCAGCATAGTCCTTACAACATCTAATATGGTTCTGTTTCTTCGCTCTACTATCCCATTCTATTATGGATTTATAGGGGCTGAAATCTGTCTGTGTATTCCATTTTCTTCACCATATGTATTAAATAGCTTTGATGTAAACTCTCCTCCTCTATCTTCTCTCAAACACTTCATCTATAAACTAGATTCATTCTCAACTTTTGCCTCGAATAACTTGAACTTGTCAAATGCTTCAGATTTCTCTCTCAAATATGTAAGCCACATCATTCTAGAAAATTCATCAATAAAAAGTATAAAATACCTTTCACCATAGTATGATCTTGTTCTTGTAGGACCACACAGATCTGTATGCACCAGATCCAACTTCCCTTTTATTGAATAAGATTTTCTCTTGAAAGTACTTCTAGTTTGTTTCCCTATAACACATTCTCTACACATAGTGTTAGATGACTTTACAATTCTAGGTAGATCTCTTACTGCTTTTGTCATACTTGCCTTCATAATGTTATCAAAGTTAACATGACAAAATCTTTTGTGCCATATCCAACTGTCATCAACCTTCACAATAAAACAAGAAGCTTCAAATGTTTTCAATTCAAATACATTACCTCTAGAATTAGTACCAAATGCTATCAAGTTTCCTTCTTTACTCTTGATAGAACATTTCCCATTAATGAAGTTCAGTTGATAACCCTTGTCCACTAGTTGTCCAACACTCAACAAATTATGCTTAAGTCCATCAACAAGTAATACATTGTCAGTGTTAGTCTTTCCATCCAAAGAAATAGATCCAACACCAACAATAAGTTTAGGAGTATTGTCACCAAATCTAACAACACCACCATCATATCTTTTCAAACTCACAAACTTGTTTTTATCTCCAGTCATATGATGTGAACAACCACTATCTATGACCCATTTAGATTTCTTTTCAACTCAGGATACTAGAGATTTTTCTTCATGCATAGGTTCATCATCCTTAATAGAAATAAATTCAATTTCATCATAGTCATCATATATACCCTCACTAGCATAATAACATTCCTTGTCCTTTGAGTACTTAGACTTGAAAAATTTAGGTTTGTGCTTTGGAATTCTTTTAGGACATCTAGATGCAAAATAACCAATCTTGTTACATGAAAAATATTTCAAAGGTAATTTTCCTTCAAATTTACCATTACCTCTCTTTTCTCTTCTAGAAATCAGTTCCACAACTTCATCTAGCTTCCTTTCATATTCTTGTATTTGTTCCCATTCATTAGCATAGGCTCCAAGTTCTTCTCTTAGATCACTACTTCTTATTCTTGCATTTGCAGGTAAGATCCTTTTATTTTTGTGCACTGTTGCCTTGAATGCTGACTCAACTTTAGGTAAAGTGTCTCCCAATTCTACGGCCTCAAATGTAGTTATCTTTCCAATCAACATCTCTTTGGGGAAGTTCGGTGTCAAAGGTATGATCTCCTCTATGGCCTAAACTTTAGTTCTATATACAGGTGTCAAAGATCTAAGTATTTTTGCAATCACTTCTTCCTCACTGTAAGTTCCTCCAGAGTTCCTAATACCAGTAACCACTTTAGTAATTCTCCATGCATATGCTCTAATGTTCTCATCTTCTCTCATCTTTAGTGATTCCATCTTGGTCTTCTAGTTTTGTAACTTTGCCTTCTTTGTAAACTTGTCTCCAACATATAGTGCATCCAGTCTTGTCCAGATTTCATGTGCAGAGTCCAAGTCTTTTACTTCAGTAAATTCTCCTTCTGATAGTGTGTTGATCAAAGATTCCCTTGCAACCATATTACATGAAAATAGCTTATTTTCATCTTCAGTGGATTTCTCTAATTTATCCTCATTCGCTACCTTTTCTTTATTCTTTGTTATCATTCAATAATCAATCCCTAGACATAGAAAATGTGTTCTCATCTTGTTCTGCCAACTGTCAAATTTTTCAGGATCAAAATTTGGACTATCCTTCTTGTAGTAAGTCATCTTCAGGATAACCTCAAGCTGTTAAAATTTATCTCTGAGGACCAGTAGCTCTAATACAAATTGTTAGGAATAACAGTCCACAAGACAACTGAGAGGGGGGGTGAATTAGTTGTAGTATAGATTATTAAACTTTAAACTTTATAAACCAAATATTCAAATGTGAATGATAACACAATATTTGTTGTCAAGAAAACCTTGTTAAAGGTAAAACCCTGATGGGAATTAACACCCACAAATAGTGTATTGAGAGTATAGTATCCCTGTTAAAATATATTAGCCCTGTTAGGAGATTATTACAACATTACAATACACAGACCCTGTTAGGAGACAAAACCTATTAGGAGTCAAAGAAAATAGTAGGCTCACTACCAAGGCACACTTCCCAAAGAAGGTTAAAGCCACCCTCAAGGATTTACAATCTGAATCAAGTTTATAAAGCAAATACACAATCCAGTGAACTGTCTAATAGAAACTATCTTTGCTTGGTCAGTTCCAATAAAGTATCAAATATTCTGTGTATCCAACAGTCAACAAGCTTTGCAACTTCCACACATCTCTATCCTTTAGTCTCTACCACATCTTCTCCAAAAGAAAAGATCACTCATATATACCCTCTTACAATAATTCATTAGGTCAGCCAGTTAAGCTTTCCTAATACATAATTAACTAGGTTGGCCAATTTAAGGCTTTCCATCATACAAATAATTATATAACCCCTTGCTAAGATACACATGGTACCTATAACAAGTAAAAATCAACTATAATCCATTACATATACTTCCAGATCTGCAATCTATGATCATAATTAATTTTACACACTACATGTCTTAAGTCGGCCAGGAACTAGGTCTTCTCCAGAATACATGCCACAGCTGACATCGCCAGTATCCAAACAACAATAAAACTCATCCCATTATTCCAAAATATGTCAGCTATCCACCAATAAGCTTGCATCATCTGAAATATCTTTGCCAGGAATTTATTCCTGAAACATAGAGACCTGCTCTGTCTAGAATCACAGTTACAGTCTAGAAAACTAGTCTTCGCCAAATCAACTGTAACATCCATAGTATGAAACATAAAGCCAAACGAACTTAGGAATAAGGTCAAAACACATCCTTCTACATAAAGCCAAATTTGACCATTCTGAAACATTTGTACAGTGTCTGGACACTCCTTCCAGTCAAGTAGCCAATTTGTCTTCTCCACAGAAATACATATTGACATCAGTGACAAAACATGAATATCAACAACATGATCAGTAACCAAAATTGATATCATCCAAAAATTCCTTATGAGGTCTTCTTCCACACACTACTCATGCTCTTTGATAGTAGTGATGGTTTGGGTTAGCAATTTATTTGAACTCTTTATAAAACCCTCTGGGTCTATATATTTGTAGAGAGCCACATTCATTCTGTAATGACCCAACCACTTATTCATAGAATCTATTGATCTTTTCCCAATGGTGAAGTTGGTAACCTTGAACTATTGGAGTATAAAATTACCCTTTCTATGTGGAGCCATGTTCTCTCTATCTCTCCACATCAATTTCTAGATAAATTCCATTATAGCTATCCTTGGGGGCACATATTTGGGCAAGATATGTGGGGGAAGGGAACATCCATAGACCCTCATCAAATTAAAGTTCTCCCAACAATAAAAATCTCCCCAGTTATGATCTCCTATCCACTTATCAACATATTCACAAGATGTGAGAAGTTGCAATACCCTGATTGGCAGTCTGGTTACATTTACACCTAGAAGATGTAGAATTAGATATGCAATCCAATTCTGATAACCACAAAACTCATGCTCATTAGAAGTAAAATTCCAAACCCTAACCCAAATTTTCACAGGGTTTTTCTTTCCATTGAACATCATCCTTGGCCTCAAATTATTTACATCCATGCTACTAATAATAAAATACAAAATTAGATGCATCAAAATAGAATAATGCAAAAATGTAGGGTTTGTCTTCTTATGGACATCTATAAGGCCTTGATGCATTTGATAAATAACATACTGAATATTATCATAATCAGTATTAGCATGAGAATTATGCATGTCCAAGATGATCATTAATATATTTGCGGACAACCTTTTAATACCCCCATCTTTCCCCAAAACCCTACATCGCCCATAAGAAATGTACTTCATATGAAAGCTCAAATCCTTGAAAAAATATGAGGCAATAAAATTCGGTATGGAAGCTCTATAATTCCTATTTGATTTGGTCACATGACCCCGGATTAATTTGGCAACAATGGTGGTTTCTCTGACATACTGATTCTCTAACTTTGTTAAGTTAATCTTTATGGTGCAGGGATGATATATGTCAAAATCCCTCATGAATGAAACCCTATCCAATGTGACTAAGGTTGTGCCATCAATTTTCTTAATGGTTCTAGAAAGAGAATAATACTTCCTAGCTAGCTTGATCAGCAAGTCTACATCTACAAAGACATCTAGGACAATCGACTTTGCTAACCCTGATGTCCAAGGAATGGAAATTTGAATTGCCTTATCCCTATTACTTTTTCCTTGGTTTGTTCTAGGTAATAGAGCTATGAATTCATCAGAATAATTCCTCTTGGCCTTCTGGTCATCCTCTGCTTCTCCACTTCTTCCACAGATTGAGGCCCCACTTGGTGCTGCTTGACTCATTGTAACTAATCTTTACTAAACAATGCTGCTTTCTGATACAAACTTCTCCTTACAACCTGCCTTGAAATTTAGACAATTGCTCACTTCTGAAAGCACTGAAAATTATGCAATTTCTAGTTCTGCACTCTGAAAACTTTGGTAAACTAAAATGAACAAAGGAAACATCTATTTATTTCTGAAAAATCAATGCACCAGTCTAATTGAGATCACGAAATTGTTACTCAGTCACTTCTCTCATTACTCTGCGTGCCTTGACATCAAATTTTCTTAGCCATGGCGCCTGAAGTTGATAGGTACTTTGAACATGAGTACTTTTCTAGTTTTAAAACCCTATTATACATGATTAAGCTTTAAATTCAATTGATGATTGTCTGGTTTCCTTTACCTTTTACAGCTCAGTAGATATCTTACACTCTTTCAAAATCTTTCCCTTTTAATAGGCTAGCTTTTTTACTTCATAGCGCGAGAACAAACCCATGTAACCTTACCTTAATCTTACCAAAGTTATTTTGGAGATTGTGTGGCTGTATTGTCTCTAAGTCATTGAGAGTTTAGCTTTACCCAGGTTTCATCATGAGATTCAATATGGACCATACGATTAGATCTTCATCAACGCCTTGCGCTGAGTCTCTGAATAATCTTACACTTTCCCAATTTTCTAAGAGATTACACAACTACCATTGATCTCCTTTTAATCTGATAGTTTGTGCTAAATCTCCCAGTCTTTAGCTTTATCTCTAGTTTGTTACGAGATCACTGGACTACAAGCTATCTCTGAGTCGTTAAGAGTTTAGCTCAACTTCGAGTTTTCTCTGAGATTCTGCACACACCACATATCTCCTTAACCACTTAAAAATGTGTCAGCATCTTAATCATTATTCTCTTGATTGATGAATAATCCTTGACCCTTTGAATTCTTTTAGAAACTCAACACTAGACACTAGATTTGATCTCTCTCAATGGTTCAGATTCACCCACTACTAACTTGACTTGGCCCTGACCAAACCATACTAATCTTAGTTATTTTGGAGAATTAGCGACTAAGGAAACTCAAAGTTGCTGAATGATTTCCCTAACTCTAGTTCTTTTTAGAGATCACACACCAGCCCTTAGATCTTATCTCAATCAAAAATCATCGTTAAGTCTCTCAAAGTTTCTTTACTTCATCAAATCCTTCTGAGATCATGCGGTAACCCTTGATTTCTTTTCAATCTGATGGTCTACATTGAATATCATAACCTTTCACTTAACTACTCTTTTCTTTTGAGATCTCGTGACTGGCTTATCTCTGAGTCTCGAAAAGAAACTTTACTTAACCTTACTTCAACCCAAGTTTTTATGGCGACTGCATGATAATCTTTATCTCTGAATTGCTAAAATATTCATTAACTCATGAGTCAATTGGGATATTACATGCAGGCCACACGATCAAGTCAAGGATGACATAAGATCTACGGTTATCTTTTAATTGTTGAAGGAAACATTAACCTCAACATTTGTTCTGAGATTAACTGACTACTGCTCATCTTGGAAAATATCAACGATCTGCGTTAAATCTTTGAATCCTTTTCTTAACTCTATTTTCTTTCGAAGATAATGCAACAAAGAAAAATGAACTATGTCTTGACCTCGGGTGTATTAAGAGATTATGTGATTGAGAAAATCTCCAAGTCACTGAGTAATTCTGGTAACTTGAGTAAGATTATGAGATAAAGTGCTCACCACATGATCAAAACTTAATCCACGATAGTTTCCGAATCTCTGAATCTTTGATCCATCTCTGAAATCATCTTGTGATTATGCGCCAACCACATGATCAAACCAAGATCAACCGCTGTCGCTAAGTCTTTGAATAACTTAAAGCATATTCTTTTTATCTTGAGATTAAGAGATACAAGCTATCTCTAAGTCGGTAAACAAAATAGTATATTCAATTCACTTTGCAAAATAAGGAGATAAAAGCTTCCACTTAAATCACATAACTTAAAAGATTTAAGTTACTCGACAAAAAATGCAACTTCAAATTAGAACAAGGCTGAGAACATTTAGGGATTTTTTGCATGACAAGGAAAAAAATAACCTAGGGCTTAGGGTTTTCACATCTTTTTTGCTTTCACCACTTGGAAATCAAGATTTGCAGGGAAATTTTAATGGTACTCTAGAACAAGTCTTGACATTTCAAGAAAATTTGACACTGGGAACCCAAAAATTTAAAGAAAGACTCAGAAAACTAGAAATATATCCAATAGTGGATCTCTCTGAGGATGCTTGAATGCAATTTCATAGAAAGAACAATAGATCTCTAGGAGGCATATCGAAAATGCACTTACCTACTGCAAAAGAAAACACACAACTGGAAGGAAACACACAACAGAAAGCAAACACACCTATACATAAAATACAAAGCTATTGTGCATGGAAGGTAGAACTAATTGAAGAAAGTCTTCAGGAATTGTCCATGCAATGGAAATTCAAATACCTCTCCATCCATATTTATTAAGAGATATGAATATTTTACAAAATTCTGATGAATGATAAAGGGGCCTAACCATAAGGACTCAAAATTTTTATGCTTCCCCTTGTCTTCAGCTCTTGCATTCCATTGAAGAACCAAATCATTAGATTGGAACTTCCTATTACTTTCTCTCTTTTCAAAAAGGTACTTCATTTTTTTCTATAGCTTGATATTTTCTTTTTTTTGTCTCTTCTTACTTCATCCAACTCTACTAGTTGCACCATTCTTTCTTGCATTGGCTCAAAAAACCTCTAATTGCTCATCTTGGATGAACTTGTAAACTGGAAGAACATTATTCATAGGCATTCTAGACTAAACACCATATACTAATTCAAAGGGATATTTCCCTATTGCTTTCTTCATAGTGATCCTATCTACCCATAAAGAAAGTTTCAGCTTTGGATGCCAGGCTCTCTTATTGTTTTCCAGGGTTTTTTTTAGAATTTTCAAAATACTCTTGTTACTTGATTATTCTTTCCCATTGGTGTGTAGATGGTAGGGGGATGAATATGACATGACAATTCCCACATCAGAACATAAATCAAAAAAATCTTCAAACTTGAAACACATGGCATTATCCATCACTACTTTGATTGGAACACAAAATCTAGTAATCACATTGTTCATCAAAAAAGTAATCACCACTGTGGTTTTATCCTTCTTAGTTGGAATTGCCTCAACCCACTTGGTAAAATAACCAGTTACTAGTAAAATCCAACTGTGTCCCCCACTTTATTTCTCAGCAAACTGTCTAATAAAGTCCATACCCCACATGGAAAAAGGAGCTTCTGCAACTATAGGGTTCAACAATAGAGCACTTGAAAACTTCAACTTATTGGAGAATCTTTGATAGGGTTCAGACTTTGTGACAAAGGAATGGGCATCTTTGAATAAACAATGCCAATAATAACTAGCCCTTAAGATATTGTGAGATGTTGATCTTGCTGAGTAGTGTCATCCACACATCCCAACATGCATTTCTCTTAGAATATTCTCAGATTTCCCTTTGTCTAGGAAAAAAAAAAAATCCCATCCCTATTCTTCTAGTATAAATCACCCTACAACAAGATATATCTATGACCTTGTAACCTTAATCTTCTCCTTTGATTGTCATTTAAATGTTCTGGGTAGTTGGCATTCTTGACAAAAAACATAATATTAGCATACCAGGGTTGCATCTCAATACTTGTAACATCTTCTCTACAAGTATTAACATTATTCACTTGGACTAGATCTAGATTTTATTCAGTCATCAACTTGGCTTACCAGTTTGGTAATGTGGATTTCTAAATCAAACTCTTAAATTTTGTTGATCCACTTGCACCTTTTCCCAGTCACTTCACATTGGACTAGAATGTCCTTGACAACAGGATGGGGTACATATGCATTAATCTTGGCATAAACCAAGTAAGAGATAAATTCCTTAACTGCATTTACTAGGGCATATGCCCGTATCTCCATCAATTGATAGTTTAGCTCAGCTGCCTGTAATGACTTGCTGAAGAAAGCAATAGGGTGTGTAAACCCCTCCTCATCTTTCTGCAATAGAACTACTGAAATAGTATGAAATGAAGCAAATGTAAATAGAGAAAATGGTTTAGTGTAGTCAGGTGATACTAGGATAGGAGCTTCTTGGATGGCTAGCTTGATTTTTTCAAATGCTAACAGTGTCTCTTGATCCCATTCAAATTTTATATTCTTTTTCAAAAGTTTGACTATTGGCTTAACCAATTCGGCAAAATTTGCAATGAATATCCTTACAAAATTTATCTGTCCTACAAATTACTGCACACCTTTTAGGTTCTTACAAGCATGTACCTTTTGGATAGCTTCAACTCTCTCAGGATTTATCCTTACTCCTTCCTTTGATACAGTGTGCCCTAAAATTTTTCCCTCTGTGACAACAAACTAGCACTTTTTTGGATTTAAAGAAACTCCATATTCCATTGCCTTAATAAAAACCCTTTCAAAATGATTACAGTGATCTTAAAATTTCTTTGAAAAAGTAGTCAAATCATCCTAATATACCACCATAAGAATATTTATAAGGTCCTTGAATGCCACATCCATAACCCTCTAAAAAGATGCACTAGCATTTTTAAAACTAAATGGCATGCGAGCATAAACATACATTCCCCAAGGAGTAGTAAATACAATCTTGAATTGTTCAAAATCCTTGACCAATACTTGGTTATACCCAAAAAAATCCATCCATCATAGAAATTAGGTCACATTGAGTCACTTTCTGCAGCATAGCCTCCATATTGGGTAATCCATAATTATCTTTCAATGAAGCAACATTTAGGTTTCTAAAATCAACACATAACCTAATATCCCCATTCTTCTTTCTCATAGGGACTAATTGACACCCATGATGCGTGTCTTATCGGTTGAATAATACCAGCATCTCTTAGTTTCATCAACTTATTTTGCATTTTAGTGGCCAACAATGGATTGATAGGCCTTTGTTTTTTGTCTCAATGGTTTAATATCCCCCTTCAAAGGAATATCATGTTGAAACAGGTCTTCTTTATAAGCTTTCAGATCCTCATAAGACTAGACAAAGAAATTTTTGTATTTTTTTAGCATCTTTATCAGATTCAATCTCACATTTCTATTCAACTTCTTTCCAACATATACGAATTGTGGAGATGTCTCTGATCCCAAATTGATTTCTTCCAGGTCTTCTACTGTAGCATTGGACCTTTGAGACATATAATTGTCATTTATGCTGAACATACCTTCCAGCTCCACTAACCCCTTTGGAATATGGTTAGATGTTAACTGGACTATCTCATTGTCAAAAATGCACTCTTTTCCATTTACAACTGCAATCAAAGCATCATAATCAATTTGCTGGCCATCATAGTGATCCACACATTGAATAAATTTGAGGATATCTTCATTGTCCTCAAAAAATTGCCAGTTATGAATGTTTTTAGGCACTGCAGGCCTATTCTTAATCTCAACCACAAAAATTCCAACAAGAGTAATATCCTCATTCTTTAGAGAAACATTTTCTAGAAAGTCTGCCATGATGTTATTAGATCTCTCTACCCAAAGAATATTAAAGGCATCAAAGAATTCTAGCCTATCCCAGACTGCATACTTATACAACCTCAGTCTGTCATCTTTGGCAGCATATTGAGACCTTTTGAGCTATGATTAATTGGGAATCTCCATAAATTTTCAAACATTTAATACCATGCTTAATGACAATATCCATTCCCAAGATTAAGGCTTCATACTCAGCTGTATTATTTGTACAATGAAAAGCCAGTAAGAAGGAGTATTTGAAAGTAATACCTGATGCGGAGATGAATAAAACACCAGCTCATGATCCTTCCTTGGAGAATCCTCCATCAAAGTACATTTTCCATAATCCACTTTGTTGCAACAAGATTTCATCAACAATTGGATCAGTGTTTCTCAACTGTGGCTTGATTTCCTTAACAACAAATTTCTCCATATAAATTTCTATACAAACATTTTATTGGTCTGACATAACCATCTCCACCATGAAAGGTGAATGAGGATCTCTATACAACTTTATCTTAAAACCATTTACAAGAATTGTTGCATAGGATAAATCTAGTTGCAGTCTTCCACCCACTGCTACTGCCCACTGTCTTGATAAAAGCATACCATAATGAGGTCTTGTATCTACAACCACTATATCCATTCTGTAAGTAGCTTTTGGGAATGCATCAATCTTAACCTCAATGTCCTTCAATTTTCCTATCACACGAACCTCTTTATTGTTTATTGCATAACAAATTCCAGTAGGAGTAGTGACTTGAAGACCTAATTATTTCATGACATGATAAGACATTACAGTAGTTGCAGCACCAGAGCCTATCATGTAATTCTTGACTAGAAAATGATTTACCATTAAGTTAACATAGAAAGGATCCACTGAGAGTGGTTCCTGAGTAATCACATTACCAATGCATATGTTAGAAAATATTTTCTTTTTTCTAATCCTTTTACTTGTTTTGACTTAGGGATATCATCTCTCCCTCTTAGAAGTGCAAGTGAAGCTTCCTTATGCTCTTTTATTTTCAGCATCTCCATGAGTGGGACTAAAAATTTCATCTAAGGGAGATAATTTTTGATGTCAAACATAGGCAATTCTGAAGATGAATCACCTATTTTTATACCTTTCATGGCTTTTCCAATAGCCACTTGTTCTTCTTTTGTTTCTTCTTCTTCCTTCTAGTCAAAAGCATATTCTACTTGTTTGCAGATTTATTTCCTTTGCTACCCTTGTGATGAGATTCTGCAGCACTTTGTGGGGTGTCCTTTTTAATAAAAATAGAGGAAAGTTTTCTTTGAACATGCTCAAATGTTCCATTTCTTAGATTGTATGCACTCCTAGCTTGATATATTGCTGCTATACTTAGGGATCTTTTCTCTTCATCACTTGGTAATATGAAATAAGGGTGCTCTTATTTATCACCCACTGCATTGATGGTTCTTTGAGATATAATACCAATCTTATCAATAGAATTAGAGACAATTTTGGGTTGGTATTATATGTACTTTCTCCTTTTTTTGTTTACATCTTGAATATGTTCTCCTATGTCAGGAGACCAACGATAGGGCTTCCTTATAGTGAACATGTTCATAGAAGGACTTTCTTTTTTAGGACCTGATTGTTCATTTCCCTCACCCATTTAATCAGCTAGGGCTTGGGACACCACACATTGGTATGAAGAGTGAGGCATGTTGCAAGCGGTACACTAGGGAGTGTTCTCTACATAATTTGTACTATTCCTTTTCAGAGGATCAAGGGTTTCTCTGGGATTTTGGTTTCTTGATCATCAAGGATTGGCTTATCATATTTCTAGTTTTGTTTGTATGGAATACTCCTTAGATTAGGCTATTTATCATACCTTTGATACTGGTATTTATTATCATGATAACCTTTATCATTTTTATCCATTTTAGCAGTAAGATCTTTTACTACAGTCATGAATTTATCAACCCTATCATCCTCCTTAGAAGGCTTGCTTGCTTGTCCCTTTTCTTTCCAAAGCTTTCCATCTTCTCTCTTTCCCATTTTACCTAAGGCTTGCCTATTAATTTCAATATCTATTGCTATCTTATAGGCATCCCTCATAGTTCTTGGGTTCTTATCTCTAAGAAGATAGGACATTTTCCCATCAGCAGCATTAAAATAAGTGGGCAGACATACTTCCTCATCTAGCCTTATGTTGCCCCACTATTTTTTCGTATACCTTTAGACAAAAGTGGATGTTCGATGTATAGTAGTGGTCTTGTAAGCTTCATGTGAGTCCTGAGTCTAATTCTAGCTATCCCCTTAAGCTAGGAGACATTTATCAGATTTCCCAAATTTGCCTTTTCTTTTGTGAGCCGGAGGGAATCTGTATTTGAGATCATGTTTTCATTGTGTAGGTTAAGTTCCCAATCTGGTAAAGGCTATAGAAACTGAGAAATACAGCTTTGACTTCCAAGACCAATCTGCATGCAAGATACCTGTTACAAAGAATGAAGCAAAAGATGGAAAAATCTGAAACCCTTCTGTGCTCAAAATTTGAGAGCTCAAAAATGTATTCCAAGAGTATACAAAAACAAATACAAGCATTCAACCTTAAAGGTGAATGAAACCCTAAAAAAAGAAAATGCTAACCTAAGAGAAAGCTTAAGTGAAAAATAGAGTATGACTAACTTAATAATTAATATCAACATGATATAATTAATAAGTGAGGAAAACTATGTACTCTAACACCCCCCCTTAAGCGAAGCTCAGGAGGTAAGCTAACCTAGCATAGCTATGAAAGCAAGAAATGGGTCCCGGCAATAGGGCTTGATCAGGTACCCAATACAAGGAAATCTCTGTGAACCGGAGATAAAGGAGAAAACCCAGTGGGAAAAACTCCTCTCCAAAAAGAGATATAAAAGAAAGAAAAAGACAAAGGATGACTTCAAGAGACTCTCTCAAAGCCATGAGTACAATGCATGCTGCCAACCACCCTGTGAGAGAGGGTTGACGCTCCAAATCCCCCCCAAAATGAAAGAACCCCTGGATCAATGAACAAACCACCATGACTCCAATACAAAGGAGTGAAAGGAAGTGAGCACTCAAGAGGTGACCTTGAAAGATGAGGTTTCATTGGAAGGCCGAGGTGATGCTCAAATGAGAAGACATGAGGATCCTGAAATGGAATCCCCAATGCAAGTGGTATGACAGGTGTGCTGACACTATCATGATAGAGGAGATGAGTGTCCTCTGTAGAATCCTCAACAACTGCACCTGGTGGCTCAATGAATGGAGCTAGAGGGTCAGGGAGTGCTAAAGAAGAGTCCTGTTGAAGAGAAAAAACCTCAACAAGATGTGGTGTGGCAATCACAGCAGTCGTCTCAGGAACAACATAGAGGTTCAAGTGACCTGAATGCACCACATGACGCTCTTGCGGAAGAGGAGAGTTGTGCTCCGATGATCGAGATGGTGGACCAAAGTGAGAAAAGGTGTAGAGATGGGTGGAATGATAACCTGTCCCTATAGCAACAATGCCACCTATCGCACTATCCCAAATGAAGACTGAATTTGGCGTGAACTCAACTATCTTCCCTAATCCACTGTGTGTAATTTGGTATATCAAGAGAAGGTTTGCAGACAGAGATGGAACATATAATACATCATTGAATGTGCCATCTTGAATGCATATAGAACCTTTCTCGTAGACTGGCATAACAGTTTTATTCCCCATGAGAATGTGGGGAATAGGAGAAGCCTCAATAGAAGAGAAGATCTCTAGAGAAGACGCCATATGGTGAGAAGCACCTGAATCCAGTATCCAAGGGACCTGTGAAGGGGATGCAATGGAAGCCAGTAATGCATGACCCTATCCAAAATCCTGTCCAGATGTCAAAGATGAGGTAGAATACTAAAAAGCAGACCACTATGAGGTGGAAGAGGATGGAGAGGAAATAGTGCTCTTCTGAAGGAGAGCTTGCAAATCTGCAATCTGTTTCTCATAGCCATCAAATCTCTTCTGAAAACATTGTGACTCATCATGGGGCCCCTTCTGAAAATAGGAACAAGTAGGGTTCTAAGTCTTCTATTTCTCCTTCTTAGTAGAAGATGGTGGGTCAGTAGAGTGGTGAGAAGAGGAATCAGATATCGGCTACGGCTTCGGCTTTTGTGTATCCAGAGATGAATTGGCAAGAAATGCCTGTGACTGTGAACCTATAAGAGAAGCCATCTGACTGAGCTTAGACTGCTCATGAATTAACCTATCACAGAAAGTATCAAAAGAGGGCATAACATGTCATGCACCCAGTGCATCCATAATGGAGTAGAAGGTAGAGGTGAAAATCTAATAAGGGCCACGCAACTTTGAGAGTATCAGAAAGATACACTCATCATCTGACTTCATCTTTCCAGCAACCTATAAAATAGATCGAAGAGACTTGAACTTCATCAGGAAGTCCTCAATGTTGGTGAATGATTCAGGTACCAAGGAGGTGAACTCTGCATCTATCTGGAGAACCCTGAACCGATTCATTGTGCCAAACAAGGTGGAAAACGTGTCCCACATATCCCTGGGTGTGGTCAGACCATCCAGGTGAAACAACAACCCATCTGAAACATTCAGGGAAATGAGGCCCATTGCCTCATCCATCCTATTTCTGTGCATAAGAGCCTCATAAGGCCTCAGTAGAACAAGCTGAGCCACATCCATGAAGGACCATAAACCTTGTGACATGAGGATTCTGGTCATTTGTGGCTTCCATGTATGGTAGTTATGTGGTGTCAGCTGGGCCACAGAGGGGTCTGACATCGAGAGAAGAATAAGATGGAAGTAGAAGATGTTTTCTAAAGAAAATTGTAGAAAGTGAAATGCACCCCCCCACAATGTATAATACTATCCCTTATAGACCACAAATTACTATGAAAGCATAAGAAATGAGAAAAAAACCTGAGTTCCAGAAGAAGAACAAGACAATAAAATAAGGTGCATCTTTGACTGCAAAATCTAGCAAGAAAATGGAAAAATTAGGAATTGAAACTAGGATGAGAGTGACGGGCTTGGAAAGAGCTTTCTGACGATATATAGAAGTCAAAAATCTGAGTTTGTATGAGCCCTGTAGGACCAAAAAGGCATAGGTACCCCCAAAAGACCAGCTCCCTGGAAAAAAATAGGCCCGACAAATAATTTGATGACCGTATGGCCGTCACGGGATGTTCAGTCGGGAAAAGGTGCCTGGTGGGTGGCGGCGCCGATAGAGGTGGCGGCTGGGCTAGGCAGCTGTGGCAACCGGGCGGGGCGGCGGTGGCGGCCGGGCGGCGCAGCGGTGGCGGCGCGGTGGCAGGATGGTGGCGCGTGGGCCAGGGGTGGCGCGTGGGCTAAGCGCCGGTGGCATGCGTAGAATAACATTGGAGGCATTAATTTTAAACACTTTTTTTATTTTTTTGCAAAAAAAATTAGATTTTTTTCAATTTTCGTGCCCGTACGGCCCTAGTAGGGAAAAAAATTTCTCCTAGATGCTTCGGAGGCCAACTAGGTCATGTTTTATATGGATTCTAGGGTTTTTGGGCCTTCCAAATGCAATCATGAGGTCATTTTTTGCCCAAAGTGCACCAAAAAAAATGAGACTCCCCTGATCTAATAAAAACAACAAAAAAAGTAGAAAAAAGGATGCTTGATCCACAGCTTCAAAGGAACTCAAACAAGCAAAAGTAGAATGGCTCTAATACCATGTAGAAACTAAGAAATACAGCTTCAACTTCCAAGACCAATCTGCATGCAAGATACCTGTTACAAAGAATAAAGGAAAAGATGGAAAAAGTTGAAACCCTTATGTGCTCAAAATGTGAGAGCTCAAAAATGTATTCCAAGAGTACACAAAAACAAATACAAGCATTCGACCTTAAAGGTGAATGAAACCCCAAAAGAAGAAAAGGCTAACCTAAGGGAAAGCTTAAGTGAAAAATAGAGTACAACTAACTTAATAATTAATATCAACATGATATAATTAATAAGTGAGGAAAACTATGTACTCTAACAAAGGCCACGGTTTTAAAAATTCTAACAACAGTCTTATATGTAGTTGAAGTACTTAGTCATAAATCTTCATATTGTAGCATTGGCGGGAAATTGATTTCGAGCTTCGCCATGGCGGAAAATCACCTGTAGAGTGTGTTTTTCACACTTAACAGACCTAAGGGTATCAGATGTCAATGAGGGTTGAAAATGAGAAATTTGGTAATAAGAGAGCTTTGGGCATTCAGATTGAACTTATTTCAAGCAAAGAGAATGATTGAGTGAGGAAAAATCTAAGGTGTAAGCTCATAGGCAGAAAAGCAGAAAATGGCTTCTTCACTACTCCAACAAGCGAGTTATGAGCTGCGGAGTGCGCTTTCCACCAAACCTTTAAAATGAAGGAATTTTGTGGAAGAATCTATCTCATAAGGAATCTAAGATATAAAGAAGGCTGATGAAGTTGACACATGTCATCTTGGCACCTTGACAGGCCAAATTTCTCCTTTGGCAGATTTTTGAATAGAGAGTACTCCAAAAGCATTTCTCCACCCAAAGGAGAAGTGGAAAAGTAATTTACCGCTACCTCGGGAAAGTTACCATTACAGTTACTAAAGTGAAAAGACATTTCTCAACGGCCCATAAGAGTGAAGTAATTAATCCAAATAAAGTTGTTTTACTTCATAATTGACTGTTTCATTAATGTTGGGGTCTTTTCATTCGTGTGGTGCGGGAAGTCAGCCATTAAACGGTAAGAATTCAAAATTTATAAGATCAGTTGAAGGTTGCCAATAGGAGCTACTGTTTGTTTAACAAATTGTTTGAATTCGAAGCCTTTGATACTGGTTGTTCCTTACCACTGCATTCTTGAAAGATATTCTTCATTTCTGAATCAAATCATTTCAAGTATGGCTTCCAGATTTATAGGATTCGATGGAATGAATGACATTACCTCTGAATGGAATAAGATCTCAGATACGTTCTGAAGTTCTTTGATATGCATAAATTTTAGAGCAGGCTAAAAGCTGACCAGATGCATCCCATCACTAAGAAACTGAAAGAGAGTGGATTAGTTGAAGCCGTCAGTTTTCCCGCGGTTCTTCAAGCCCCAGAATTGATCTGGGAATGTATAGCTTGATACAACTGAGATACCAAGAAAATCCTCTTTCCCAATGATACAGTGTTACTATCTATCGATAGAGAATCGGTCCAAAACTCACTTCACATCCTAGAGCAAGATGAGTATTTAGAAATGACATATAGTCAGGTGGTGACTGAATATATAGTCAAGAAGTCAATTTGGAAGAAGGAGATAATGAAATCATGGTTTCAAGAACCTAGGAGCACCAAAGGGAAGCTACCAAAAAAACTATATGGCACTAATATGAAGCCGGAGATCATAGACATCCTGGTATTATCCCACAGGATTTGAGGTGAGAGTGAGGTGCTCAATTTTGTTGACCATCACTTCTTCCTGGTTCAAGTAATCTGTTCCCAACATCACTTCATTGATTGGGCCCTTATGGTAAGTGAGAGCCTCTTTGAGGCCCTAGATAGAGCTAAGTGCCAGAATGAATTTTATATGTCTTCAGTCCTTTTATATATTATGGCTACAATCCAAATTTGACCAGGACTTCCTAGATTAGAGGAATTTCCTGATGATGTTAAGAGTTATGAATTTTTCTCCTCTTTGCAATTGCACAATAGTTATGTTGAATATCTTCAGGTTAATGATGTGTTTACAATGAGATTGTGCAGAGAGATACAAGGCTATCCATAAAGGAGATTCTCTCCCAAAGACATGGCTTTTATCAGCCAATTTGGATGTTATTTCATTCAGTTTGGGGATTTCTCATATCTTTGTCTTGTAGGATTTGATGACTTCCCTTTGAAGCTACCCAGATATCCTATGGATATGATCATGCTGGTGGAGGGGATGATACAAGTGCTTCAATTGAATTTGATCTATGATGATGCCAAGAAGAAAGGCTACAACTTCCCTATGAATATTGAAGCCTACAGTTGTGCATCCCGGTCTGAGGTGAAGAATGTTCTAAAGGTATTCTCAAAGAGGTTTTCATTGGAAACCTATGATGTTCTGAGGCCACAATATGATCTAGTTAATTATGCTAGTGATTACCTGCAAATGATCTGAGCTATCCACCATGTAGATGACATTGAAGACTACTGGGCCAATTGTAGAGATGATTTGGAGAGCAGAGACAAATTTTATGCCAGGTTAACCATTGAACAAATCAAAAAGTTCAAGGTCAATCTTGTAGTTGAGGGGCTAGAAGATGACGGCCAACACATGTATGATAATACATATCTCGAGAAGATAAAACCCCTCTCCATCAGCTCTGAGCCCATTTTGGAGCAAACCATTAATGATTTGCATACTTTGATGAGTGGGATATACAAAATAATGAAGCAATGGGTTGAATGGACTATGGGAAGAAGGAAGAGATCAGAAAGGAAGCATACTACTCAAAGGACCCCGACAAAGGAAACTTCCAACAATGCAATGACTTCCTCAGTGATACTACCAAATATGACCAAAAGTTCATCTCAGCCAGGTGGGGGAGGTGATGAACCTCCCAAAAAAGAAGTCCAACCACAGAAGACTTGTGGAGAAGGCCCACTTCCAGATATTGGGTCGACAGAGGAATCTCCCAAAGATGTGGAACTAGGGAAGCCAGCTAAAGAAGTCACTGTAAATGTATCGGTTGACACTTCAACCCAAGACTCTCCAAGGTGAGGGTCCCCTATCATAGTAGAAGTGGGTGAAGATACTCCTTCAACCATAGAATCAGAAGAAGAGGCCAGGAAAAAGAAGAAGGTTTCTTCAGTAGCCAAATTGGTGTCCTCTTCTCCTACTTTGGTAAATACATTTGCTTCAAGGCCAAATTCTACTCCTCCAGTCATTAGGAAACTTTTTATAGAGGAGTTGGTCTCTGCTACTAAGGTCACCAGCGCCAAATCATGGATAGAGAACACTCTGGAGCACAAAAGAAAGAGAGTGGAAGAAGGGGCTCCCAGAAAAGATACTTTAGCTTGAGCCATGCAACTCGGTGCTGCTACCGTAAAGACTAAGAAAGTGAAGACACTATCCACATTGCGTAGGGACCCAGCGACTGGGCATTTCACTATGGAGGTAGCAAAGCCCACAAAGGAGGGTCATTTTGAAGATTTAACCCCTTTGAATTTCGAGCTACACTCATTTGACATGGGCTTAGCCTAACATGATACCAAAGTGGATTGGTGGAAATCCACTAATGTAGTAATTGAAGAAGAGATGGAAGACCTTAAAATGGAAAAGGTACAACTTAAGGCTGAAGTCAGTGAACTGACTAATTTCATCTGGTCTAAGGTAGAAAAATGATGTTAATGGAATAAGAGTATTTTGATACTCCAATCACTTATCACCTTACATTTAATGTTTAGAGTGGAGGGATAAATAAGACATTCCCCTTTATTCTCAAATGCACAAAGGAAGGATCCAAATTGATCAACCCAAAAAGGATCAATGCATAAATGAATCAATCTATTGGAAATAAGAATAAAGAAGGAGATCCTAGGTTTCCCTCTTAAAATGTGGTGTGAATAAATGTAAATATTTGATAGATTTAGAATGATTAAGGATTTGAATTGAAATGGATAGGAGAAATATACTAACCTTGAAATATTGCAGATCAAAGAATGCTATTTTCTGAGGTCTGTAGACTATTTCTAGAAAATATAAAGTATGATCTGGAACTGGAACGCAGAGACAAACAAAACCCAAAAATATTTTTCTGATGCAACACCGTCTTATTAAAAAGGTCAACCTTGACCCAATAATGTTGACCCTGACCCAATAATGTCAACGTTGACCTGCACAGGTCTGACAGAGAATATGTTCGTCGAGTCTGAAAGAAAGCGGAAAAGGGTATCTAGATCTGAGTCCAAATCTGCAGTCCCAAACCTGTACCTTCAAGAAAAAGAGGTTTGTTTGTTGGGGGGAGGGGTTTTCCTTAGTCAAACCCTGATTTAGGAATTAACCTTGAAATCAATAAAGTATAGAATGCTAGGAAGTAGTAGAATTGAATCTATTAATGAAGCTATGATATTGAATAGATATGCAATTGTAATTCAAATATAGAAAGTATGTAAAAATGAAAGCATGGACTCTAGAAACCATAAACCTCCATGATTTTATGCTTGGAATCCACCTTGAAGAATTAATGAAAGAGTCTTGAAGATGCATAAAGGATCTTGAAGGAAGATCACACCACCATGATGGCTAGATCTAGGGTTTGAATGATGAATCTTGAAGGCTTGAACCAAATCCCTTCAAAGGCTTGAGAACTTGAATCCTTGATCTCCAATGGAGAACTTGAATGGTTGAGAGGAAGACTTGAACACCTTGAAAGCTTGGAAACATGTAGAATAATGGATGCTTGAAATTTTTGCTTCTTGATAAAATCTTGGTTAGAGCTTTTTGCACTTAGAAGACTTAGAGAAAATGAGAGAGAAAGGCTTCCTTTTATATGAAATTAGGGCACAATATTCTAAGGAGGTAGGCATAGGAGAATTAAATTCCCATTAAATCCTTTACCCCTATTATATGACCTAAGTTAAATATAATTAGGAATCAACGCTTCAGAACCCGAAATAGCCGACCCGGAAGTGGGAAATAACTTTTTGCAAAGATCGACATCCAAAAACTGTGGGACCCCAAGATTTGAACCCTGGGTCAAGGTCAAGGTTGACCTTGACCTAGGTCATGGTTTAGGTTGACCTTGACCTAGGTTAGGGTTGAGGTCGACATAGACCCAAAAGGTCAACCCTGACCCTCAGGTCAAAAACCTCAGATCTGCAGTCCAGGATGCCAAAAATTGGATGGAAAGAAGTGGAATAGGAGGCAGAATAGGGGGAAAGCTAGGTCAAAGTCAAGAACCCATTCAAGGTGCTTGATATGACCCCAAACCACCTACTTTGAAGGCTAAAATATTCTACCATGGAAGTGCTTCCATTTTTTGACTATACATTTAGCCCCCACTTTAGCGGGAGTATAGAAATCAAACATGCTCATGGTAAAGTTAGAAGAAAGACACTGGTGGATCACAATGAAGTAGAATATTACTAAGTCAAGGACATGATCCAATAGACCAAGGATTCTTACTCAACATACATACATAACGATATGAAAGATAGAGAGAAATCAATCATAGAAACATACATGACTACATAAGCAAGACAAGAGAAACACTATAGATAACATAGCTTCATGAGCTAATCCAACTAGCACGAAAGTGAAAAGAGAGAAAAGAAAAAAAAAAGTGATTACCTTGCCTAGTAAGATGCCCACCTTACTTTGAATCACCAAGGAGGGAGAGCCCAACAAGTTCACCCATAAACTGTGCTTGTAATTGTAAATGTGTCTCCTGACAGCTTTTAAAATATCCATAGATCCACATTCTTATATCACTATGGAATATAAAATGCGTGTCCATTCAGGATTTAGAAACTTATGTGCATTACCTTTCAAGGATTTAGCATATTGTAAAATAAAAGGGTGTGTATCTCTTCAAGATTTAGCAACTTATGTGAGTTACCTTCCAAGGATTTAGCAAAAATAAAAGTAAAAATGTGTGTCTCTTCAAGATTTAGCAACTTATGTGCGTTACCTTTTGAGGATTTAGCATGCTATAAAATGTAAATCAATATAAACTATAGTACAAGGGAGACCCTATATATGCCCCCCTCCTTATCATGACTACCTACTAGGCAGGATAAGGAAGAGAAAGAGGATACCTACTTCACAAGGTAAGGAGATATCCAGCTTAACAATAATGTATACCATATTCTTAGCGAAGAGCCTTGACCCTTACATCCAAAAACATAGATAATTGTGAAATGGATATGTCACTTATGGAAAAAGGATCCTCAAAAAGGTAAGAGATCTTATCAATAAGACCCTCACCATAGAGGAGTGCTTAGGATAAAATATCATCTTCTAAAGAAAAGAGGGACCAAAGATTCAATCAACAAGCCTCCTGTAATCCAGAGGAAGTGGAATCTCAAAATGAAGGAGTCAAACTCTAACAAAAGCAAGGGAAAGAGTTTATCAAAAGCATAGTTTGCAAAATAAAGGAGAGGTGATGACCTAGGACTAACACCTCCCATAAGAGGGTATCCATAGTCAAAACATAAATATTTATAAGGAAATAATGTTATATGATAAACAAATGCCACTAAGCTAAGGAAAGTAGATCCTTAGATAGAGGAAGAATAGAATACCTTGCCTCCCAGGGGTGAAAGAAAGGGATATATCAAATTATATCAAGAAAGTTTTTTGTAGAAAAGAGCTATCATGCAAGATCTGAGAAATTAACCCTTGTGAGGGATAGCACGTTATTCAGTTTCCAAGGTGAGAGATTTATCAACCATGGAAACCCAAAAACAATGACATAGGTTATAATCAAGGACATAGATCCTTAATGTAAACCAAGATTTTCATGTATGATTGGATATCACATAATAGATAGACATTGCTTAACCAAGGGAAAGCAGATCCCAAAAAGACATAAAATAAGGAGATGGCATCCTTGCACCCCATGTGTAGGGACAAGGATGAAAGGGGACCTATTATATCGCTCACAATACTATGCAAGACAATGAGCCCCCAAAGATTAGGCTAACATTGTTTAAATAATATAGAGTTCCATAATAGGAACATAAATATTATTTAGAGAAAATAGGATTGAAATACAACTCATGGCCACATGATATATAAATAACTTTACTACCAACGAGCTGCCTAATCTTGTAATGTAAAGCTTTATATTCATTAGAGTGATCATGAAATCTATGATAGAAACAAAAAGGAAGAATCTTCAATTACAGACTACATTTCTTTTTGTGTTTACGTCTAGTAATTATCTTATCATGAAATAAGTTTTGGCAGAACAACCTCTTGGTCAAATTCCTTCATAGGGTCATCATGTTTTGAAATGTTATTTGAGATGTTGGTAACATTGATGTGTTGTTGAGGATTAAATCCCAATCAATAAGAATGATCATGCCCCCCATTCTGTAAGGGCATTTGAATTCCCTATTTATGCTGAGTACATCCTTGATTATGGAATCCTTGTTTAAATAGTAAATGATAACCATGACCATAACAATAATCCATATGAAAACAAGTCAATTGAACTTCGGTAGTCACTATATCATCATTAGTATGTTTGATATATTCACAAGAAGGAAAAATAAAGGAATACATCCTAGAAGAAGATGAGCTAGGAGCTTGATTCTCCATAGGATCATCACTAAGAGGGAGAGCATTAAGGGAATTCGTATCATTTTCCTCTAATTCCTCATTACTAGAAGGAATCCCAATTAGAGGTAATGTGTTAATAATGTTATCTTCTTTCTCTAAAATGTCTACATGAGGAGAGTGTGTTTTAGAAAAAGAGTCACCATCATGTATGAATATGTCATC
>MU228135.1:1798945-1849393 GCA_018584345.1 Thuja plicata | reverse complement strand
TCAATGCATAAATGAATCAATATATTGGAAATAAGAATAAAGAAGGAGATCCTAGGTTTCCCTCTTAAAATGTGGTGTGAATGAATGTAAATGTGTGATAGATTTAGAATGATTAAGGATTTGAATTTAAATAGATAGGATAAATATACTAACCTTGAATATTGCAGATCAAAGAATGCTATTTTCTGAGGTCTGTAGACTGTTTCTAGAAAATCTAAAGTATGATCCGAAATCGAAATGTAGAGACGAACAAAACCAAGAAATCTTTTTCTAATCCAACACTGTCTTATAAAAAAGGTTGACCTTGACCCAATAATATCAACCCTGACCCAATAATGTCGATCTTGACCTGCACAAGTCCGACAGAGAATCTGTTCGCGAAGTCTGAAAGAAAGTCGAAAAGGGTATCCAGATCTGAGTCCAAATCCACAGTTTTGAACCTGTACCTACAAGAAAAAGAGGTTTTTTTATTAGCGGGAGGGGTTTGCCTTGGTCAAACCCTTATTTAGGAATTAACCTTGAAGTCAATAAAGTATAGAATGCTAGCAAGTAGTAGAATTGAATCTAACAATGAAGCTATGATATTGAATAGATATGCAATTGTAATTCAAATATAGCAAGTATGTAAATATGAAAGCATGGAATCTAGAAACCATAAACCTCCATGATTGTATGCTTGGAATCCACCTTGAAGAAGTAATTAAAGAGTCTTGAAGATGCATAAAGGATCTTGAAGGAAGATCACACCACTATGATGGCTAGATCTAGGGTTTGAATGATGAATCTTGAAGGCTTGAACCAAATCCCTTCAAAGGCTTGAGAACTTGAATCCTTGATCTTCAATGGAGAAATTGAATGCTTGAGAGGAAGAATTGAACACCTTGAAAGCTTGGAAACATGTAGAACAATGGATGCTTGAACTTTTTGCTTCTTGACAAAATCTTGGTTAGAGATTTTTTCACTTAGAAGACTTAGAGAAAATGAGAGAAAAAGGCTTCCTTTTATATGAAATTAGGGCACAATATTCTAAGGAGGAAAACATTGGGAATTAAATTCCCATTAAATCCTTTACCCCTATGAGAGGACCTAATTTAAATATAATTAGGAATCAACGCTTTGGAACCTGAAACAGCCAACCCAGAAGTGGGAAATAACTTTTTGCAAAGACCGACATCTGGAAACTATAGGGCCCCGAGATTTGAACCCTGGGTCAAGGTCAAGGTCGACCTTGACCTAGGTCAGGGTCAAGGTCAACCTTGACCTAGGTTAGGGTCAAGTTTGAACTTGACCTAGGTCATGGTCGAGGTCAACATAGACCCAAAAGGTCAACCCTGATCCTGAGGTCAAAAACCTCAGATCTGCAGTCCAGGATGCCAAAAAATGGATGGAAAGAAGTGGAATAGGAGCCAAAATAGGGGAAAGCTAGGTCAAAGTCAAGAACCCATTCAAGGTGCCTGATATGACCCCAAACCACCTACTCAAAAGACTAAACCAGTCTACCATGGAAGTGCTTCCATTTTCTGACTATACATCTGGTAATTGGTTACTCCAGTTGCTAGTATCCCTAGTACTCAGACCACATTCGATCCCAACACCGCAGAGAATCAGGTCATAATATCCAATTTGCAAGAGGATAGGCACTTTGCATAGATCTGCAAGGGATTTGTTGAGAGACTCAAATCTGAGGGATTGGCAGTTGTCGAGAAGCTGGGTAATGCTCTCTTGATAGTGGAGATGGAAAGGAACAATATTGAGAAGAATCTGCAGACTCTCACATCTAAGAGAGTGAAGTGTCAAGAGTGTATAGTGATGCTCCATGTGGTAGTAAAAAATAATACCAAAGAGGCTTTGAAAGATAAGATTCTAAAAAAGGGAGATGAACCTCTAATCGAGTGGCTTCAAAGCCTAGATTTCAAAATCGAGATGATCATCCAGGCTAAGACGGGGTCGCAGCAAGTAGATGTTAAGGTCAAAGAAGAATAAAACAAAGAATTTAAGATTCTTCAAGGTTTTCACATAGATTCATAGATGAGTGGGCAAGGCAAAGAAATGATAGGATTAGCCAATATGCAGAAATCATTTTCTAATTATGTGCACAAGCTATCAGAGCAATCTTCCACCCATTTGGACAAAGTGCCAGAACTCCAGCAGTTGAGTGGATGTATTTATAAAGTAATGGAAGAATTGAAGGATCAGATAGATGCAATTAAGAGCCTGGCTAAAGAGAACTCCAGGTGAATCATCTAATATACCAATGTCCATGTCAACAGACATGAGGAGCTCATCAGAGTTATCACAGCTATCACTGCCTGTAGGGCTCAATTAGGCAAAGGGAATGAAACTAAAGCTTGAATAGATTCTCTCTTTGTATCAAATTTTGATTGATATTGTAATGGATAAACCTTTGGTTATCATTTTTGATTGGGTAAGTTGAACCATTTTGGTTACCCCCTCTTTTTTTTGTAACGACCCAATTTGGGACTCTATATGTATTATTTCAAAAATCATTACAAAGGTCGGCTAAATTTTGGTGTAAAAGATAGCATTTTGCTGAGTCAAATTTGTATGTCTAAATACCATTGCTTTAACTATTCCATTGCATTACATTTATCTTTCTATTAAAATCAAATGTTTCTTTGAGGTTAGATTTGCAATCTATATTTAAACATGAATTTTGTACTATGATTTGATACAGTTAATCAAGGGGAAAATTCATTGTCATCCTAAGTTTGGGAAACATTTCTGTGATATAGATCAATTTTCTATAATTTCATCATTAATCTTTAGTCTTGCATCTACATTTTTAGTAACTATTCATGCATTACCGATATTGGGGTTTAATCTGATTGATGAAATCTAAGAATCGGAGAGATTTAGAGTTGAATTTATCCTACCTGAGCTATTTTCTGTCTGGGTTTAGCTTGGTTTACCTCTTGTGTTCTCAGGTCAAGAACATACCCTTGTTATATTAGGAAAGATCAAGATTCACTGAAAATCATTCATACAAGGGAGCTATACCTTTAAATTTAGAGGGAAATTAGTTTTTTCAATAATAATTTTCCAACTGTTGTATTCAATTGTTCTTAAGTATTTTGGGTATTTTAGACTTAAATTCAAAAGAAAAATTAGTTTACCAATAGATTTTTGGTGACTCTATTGGGGAGTTGAATAGTCATTATACCAGAATCATATCATGGATAAAGATCATACTTTCCCATGAAAAAATAATTCCTGTGCTCCTACCGAATCTTAAATTCCAAGACGATCAAGAGGATCTCATTAAATCACTAAATACTTTTGTTTGGAGATACAGAAGAATCACCGAGCATTATAGAAATGCCAATCAAGTGCTATAACAAGAGGAAGCTAGAGCAGAAGCACTTGATAGAGCCATCCAGAGGAGAAATCTAAGAAGGGTACAATGCCGAGTATAACTTGAAGCTAGGCCCCAAAATTAGTTGAAAACCTAGAGCCTAAAAGGTTTCTCAAGAGTACATGGAAAGAAGGTAGCACAGACCTAGTCTTTGAGAGACTTGCAAATATTAATTTTTCTCTTTTAGAAGTACCTCACCGAGGAAATAGAACCACAAGGAGCCAGATTAGACCTTCTTCACCTCCTAAGAAAACTACTCATTTGTCCACCACTTGCCAAGTGTTAACTTTACATAGAGTAGTTGCCCCTCCTATTATCAACCTAACACCCTATCTACCCTAAGTAGCTATGGAACTTCCTTGGGCCACTGCAGTTAGACCTCTGCAATTAGCAGTATATAATCCTCTTCCTTTAGGATCTAGAAAGAACTTTCCCAAATTTTCTAGAGATTGAAAAGTATCCACAGATGAGCACATTGCCACATTTTGTGCTTCAGTCAATATCCTAGTAGTGCGAGAGGAGGATGTGGCCATCAGATTATTTGTTAAGACCCTGGTTGAGGGTGTTGCCAATTGGTTTGACCATTTACCTAATTCTTCTATCACAGATTGGGCTTCCATGAGAGATGCCTTTGAAAGAAGGTTTAAAACTGTTGAAGACGAGCATGCCCTATTGACACAATTAACTTCCATCAAGAAGGAACCCTCTATCAGTATGATGGATTTTATAGCAAAATTCAACAAGCTTGTAAATTTTATTCCAATAGCTGACAGGCCTATGGCAAGAAATTTGAAAACATTCTTCATAAGTGCTAAGCCACCAGACATCAATTACGATATAAGAAGAGTTAACCCTTCATATTTGGATGCCACACAAAGGACTACTGTAGAACTTGAAGACCATATGATCTCATCTAGGAAATGGAAGAGAGAGATACAATATAGAGCTATTAGTAGTAATACTACCTCATCAAATGAGATTATTCAAAAATTGTCCATTGAATTCATTGCCTTCAAGAGGCAACTTCCCAGATTTAATAATCCCTACCAGCAAAACTTTCAGGAACAACCTGGAAGAAACAATGAGGGGAGAAATGATGATGGAAAGGCATTATAGTTAACTGCTCCACCATAGAGGCTAGCTATAGAAGCTCCTCCTAAAAAAGGAAATATGTGTTCCTTCCACCTAACTATAGGTCATGATAGGGAAAGCTGCCCCGATGTAGCTCATGCTTGGAAACTGCATTAGACTGATGAGTGGAGTGCTGGGGTGTCCATAGCTGAACAAGATTCATACTCACATGGTGACTCTAAAAACTTATATTTAGAGTATGAATCAGAATTAGATCAAGAAGCAACAGGTTACACTACCATAGACAGGACCTCTTATACAGTCTTGACCCGGAGTCAAAAGGATAAAAGCCCTGCTTCAACGCCTCCACTTAAAAATAACGAGGCATCTACCTCCTATTCTAAGGAGACCAATCAAGGAGAGAATTCTACAATTGGGTAAGGAGAAAAGATCTTTTGAAATTATTCAATTCTATAGAGATTCTAAAATTTAGATTTCCCCTATAGATTATCTTAAGTCTAATCCCATAGAACTGCAAAAGCTAGTAGATTACTGTAAAGAAGGGAATCCAGAGTTAAACCAAAATGTCATGACTACTATAGAAAATGAGTCTATATTTGTAGAACCAAATAAGCAAGGGGAACCTTCTATTTTAGCTACTTTCCTAGGCCAAAAACCTGACCCGTTCTATGTGTCATTATATATTAATGGTTGCAAGTTAAGAAATTGCATAATAGACTCTGGAGCCTTAGTTAATGTCATACCATCAATTGTAGCTAAAGCTCTAGGACTCACCCTCACTAAAGCCCATGTTAGATGTTACTCTATGGACTCCAAGAAAGTACCCTTGGTTGGCCAAATTAAAGATGCTCAAGTGGTCCTGGCAGCGCACCCCAAGAAGAAGATGTTGCTAACAATCCTTATTGCTGATATACCTACTAGTTATGGTTTACTGTTAAGTAGGAGTTTCTACAGAGACCTTGGAGGGGAGATAAAGCTGGATTGGTATCAAGCTTTAATCCCAGTGGGAAATAAAAAGATTAAATTGGTCCCATAGGAGAAAGCCAAGTTTACAGTGCTGAAATCTGATGACCCTAAAGCCCAAATTTTGTATCAAGAATTAGAATTTGGTAACTATATGCTATTTACTGATGATCACAATGAGGAAATGGGACCAAGGGAAGAGGAAAAGTAGTTTTCCACCAAATAAATTCCACCACAGATTTGGACTCTTGAATTTGATGGCAGTTGCGCATCATCAGGATCTGGTGCAGGTGTGGTCTTAATATCAGCAAACGGAGTATGTGAGCCCATGGCTTATAAATTGGAGTTCAGGAACACCAAAAATACTGTAGAGTATGAAACCATCCTATTAGGGATTATTTCTGCAAAGGAAAAGGGTGTGAAGATCTTGAGAGCTTGTGGTGATGCTAAGCTAATCGTGCGTCAAGTCAAGAATCAATACTCTGCAAAAAATCACAGATTAAAAAATTACAGAAACAGAGTATGGGATGAAATAAAGGCACTGGATCCATTCTTTATTAAATCTATTTTGAGATAATTAAACTCCAAAGAAGACTCCTTGGTCATGCCAGCTTCGCTACTCCTCCCTCACCCATAATTTAAAGATAAGAAGTACCAAGTGGAGATTGTATATCAACCATCTGTGCCCGATAATGTAGAAGATTGGCAAGTGTTCTAAGATGATCAGAATCTCCTTCTCTTTCTGGAGAGCAGTGGTGACTTCCATAAAGATGTCCCTAATAGAACTGAAAGAGACCATCAGGACAAGCAATAGAAGGATAAGTCAGATGTCATACAATTACAAGGTAATATCATTCCTCCCCATTTGGTCACTCTTGAGAAGCTTTTCAATAGGCATGACACCTTTGTAAAGAAGAAAAGAATCAAAAGAGGTCCTACCACAGGTGAATATGAGGGAATGAACATCAAAACTGAGAAAGACCCCAATATGATCAACATTGGGAAATGATGTATTGAAGAAGAAAGGAACAAGGCCAGGAAACTCTTCCTGGAATACCAAGATGTTTTTGCCTAGAGTTATGAGGATTTGAAAAGTTTTATGAACGGGAAATTCAAACACCAAATTCCCTTAAAACCTGAAGCTACTCCATTCAGGAAAAAGCAAAGGAACTATAATCTCAAAGTTGCAGATGCAATATTTAGGGAATTTGATAAAATGCTCAAAGCAAGGATCATATACCCCATCCATCATTCTACCTGGGTGGCGAACATAGTACCTGTGAGGAAGAAGAACAGAGAAATAAGAATTTGTGTAGACTTCAGAAACCTTAATCAATCTTCTTTGAAAGAAAATTATGCTCTTCTCAACATGGATCATCTCTTGCAAATCATGGCTGGACCTGAAATGGTGTTTATGTTAGATGGCTTCTCGGGGTATAATCAAATAGAAGTTGAGAAGGCAGACCAGCATAAAATGGCCTTCACTACTCCATGGGGCACCTTCACATATCACAGAATTCCATTCAGGTTAATCAATGTCAGGGATAACTTTCAGAGGGGCATGGACCTTTCTTTCAGTGATATGAAGAAAAAAATCATTGGTATGTATCTGGATGACCTTACTGTATTCTCTAGGAAAAGAGTAGATCACATAAATGACTTAAGGAGAGTATTGCAAAGGTGTCAGGAAGACGAAATTTCATTGAATCCTAGGAAGTTAGTTTTTTGTGTGACTGAGGGGGAATTGCTGGGTCACATTGTCTCCCAAGAAGGCATAAGGATCAACCCAAAAAGAGTAAGAGCCATCCAAAAATTGAGTTTACCTATCAAAAAAATTGGAGTGAAATAATTTTTCAGTCAGGTAAACTTTCTCAGGAGATTCATTCCAGATTTCTCTGAGATTACCAAATGCATAGTTGACATGATGAAAGGAAATGTGAGTTTCAAGTGGAACAACCCTGTTAAACAAGCTTTCAAAATCATAAAGAACACCATAGCCAATGCTCCCATGTTATGCCTCCCAAATTATAAGAAATATTTCATAATCTATTGTTACGCTTCTAAACATACTCTATCAGTTATTCTCATGCAGAATAACAAAGAGGGATTTCAAGCCCCCATTGCCTTTATGAGAACACCTTTGAAAAATCATGAGTTGAGATACTCCCAGACTGAAAAGCATGCTTTCACAGTTGTAAAGGATTTAAAGAATTTTAGATTCTACATCCTACACTTACACTCTCTTGTGTATGTGCCTGATATTGCAATGAAAAGCATCTTGACTCAACAGGATGTAGGATGTAACAATAGAGGAGCATGGGTAGCTAAAACCAAAGAATATGACATAGAGATCAAGCCCACCAAGCTGGTGAGGGGAAATGTACTGTGTAAGGCAATGGCAGAAAATCAACCAGACGAAGAGCCAAAAGTTGTACACTTAGTTTTGGCAGTAAGTATGCAAGACCCTTGGTTTGAAAATATCATGTATTTCCTAACATATGGTGAATGCCCTGAAGGGTTAACTTCAAAGCAAAGAAGGGACCTAAAACTAAAAGCTTCTAAATATGTAATCTAGGAGGATAGATTGTATAAAATATCTATAGATGGAACTTTCCTCCGGTGTGTTGACAGACAACAGCATGAGAAGTTGTTAAAGGTGTTTCATGATGAAGCTTGCGAGGGACACTTCTCATCATCAGTCACTGCATTCAAGATTTTAAGATATTGTTATTACTAGCCAAGAATGTTTAGAGATGCATACCATTGGGTAGCAAGGTGTGAGAAATGCAAAATGTTTACCGAAAAGCCACAGTTGGCAGCACTACCTCTGAGACCAGTGATAATTGAAGGTCATTTTCAGTAATGGGGTCTTGGTTTTGTTGGTCCTATAAACCCCATGTCTAGTGTAGGTCATACCTACATAATCACTACAACTGATTACTTCACAAAATGGGTGGAGGAAAAAGAAACCAAGATAACTACTTCGGAAGTAGTATGTGAGTTTATCAAAGAAAACATTCTGGTAAGATTCGGTGTGCCTATTAAGTTAGTTATGGATAATGCCACATACTTTTCTTCTCAAGAAATTATAGAATTTTTTTTTTAGTATGGCATCATGATCAGTCACTCATCTGATTATTTCCCTCAAGGGAACGGTCAAGCTGAATCCAGCAATAAAATTTTGGTAAACATCATGAAAAATCTTGTAGCAAACAACCAGAAAACTTGGCATAAGAAGATCTATGAATCCCTCTGGGCAGATAGAGTGAATCCCAAAAGAGACATTGGTGTATCTCCTTTTGAACTCATTTATGGGGTAGAATCCAGTCTTCCATTACCATTAGAGTTAGTGAATTGAAAACTGAGAACAGCAGTAGAGGATGGCATGTATGAAGATGGTTTAGAAAAAAAGATTTTGTACTTGAACAAACAGGAAGAAGAAAGGGAGAAAATGGTTGATCACATCATACAACACCAGATGTGTGTGAAGAACTTGTTTGAAAAAAAGAGCAGACCCTAGAAGTTTATGGAGGGAGACATGGTGTTGTTATGGGACAAGCGTAGAGCACCCAAAGGCATGCATGGGAAATTTGAAACTTTATGGAAAGGACCTTTTAAGATCCATCAAGTGTTTGAGAAAAATTCCTTTAAACTGACTTATCCAGATGGTGAAGCACTGCCACTAATGTATAATGGTCAGGATTTGAAGCTCTATTAGATCTAAATTTAAAACAGGTAACCACTGTATTGTACTATAATTATGTTTATTTCCTGTTCTTATTTTCGTAGTTACATTTTCTTTCTTCTTTCCTTTTCATGTCTTTCTTTAGTTTTTTTGTGAGACGCCTTTTATTGAGCCTTGCAAAACTAGAGACTTGAGTTCCTTGCTTGGACATGTGAATGTCCAAGTCCCCAAATAGAGCCAGTTGTTGCCCCACTTTTTTTCCACATACCTTTAGACAAAAGTGGATGTTTGATGTATAGTAGTGGTCTTGAAAGCTTCATGTGAGTCCTAAGTCTAAGTCTAGCTATCCCCTAAAGCTAGGAGACCTTTATCAAATTTCCCAAATTTGACTTATCTTTTGTGAGCCGGAGGGAATCTGTATTTGAGATTATGTTTTCATTAGGTAGGTTAACTTCCAAATCCAGTAAAGGCTACAATTTTAAAAATTCTAACAACAGTCTTATATGCAGTTGAATTACTTAGTCATAACTCTTCATATTGTAGCATTGGTGGGAAATTGATTTCGAGCTTTGCCATGGCAGAAAATCACCTGCAGAGTGCATTTTTCACACTTAACAGACCTAGGGGTATCAGATGTCAATGAAGGTTGAAAATGAGAAATTTGGGAATAAGAGAGCTTTGGGCATTCAGATCGAACCTATTTCAAGCAAAGAGAATGATTGAGTGAGGAAAAATCTAAGGTGTAAGATCATAGGTAGAAAAGTAGAAAATGGCTTTTCCACTACTCCAACAAGCGGGTTTTGACCTGCGGAGTGCACTTTCCACCAAACCTTTAAAATGAAGGAATTTTGTGGAAGAATCTATCTCATAAGGAATCCAAGATATAAAGAAGGCCGATGAAATTGACACATGTCATCTTGGCACCCTGACAGGCCAAATTTCTCCTTCGGTAGATTTTCAAACAGAGAGTAGTCCAAAAGCATTTCTCCACCCAAAGGAGAAGTGGAAAAGTAATTTTTTTCTACCTCAGGAAAGTTACCGTTACAGTTACTAAAGTGAAAATACATTTCTCAATGGCCCGTAAGAGTGAAGTAATTAATCCAAATAAAGTTGTTTTACTTCATAACAGACTGTTTCATTAATGTTGGGGTCTTTTCATTCATGTGGTACGGGAAGTCGGTCGTTAAATAGTAAGAATTCAAAAGTTATAAGATTAGTTGAAGGTTTCCAACAGGAGCTACCATTTGTTTAACAAATTGTTTGAATTTGGAGCCTTTGATACTTGTTGTTCCTTACCACTACAATCTTGAAAGATATTCTTCATTCCCAAATCAAATCATTTGAAGTATGGCTTCCAAATTTATAGGATTCAATAGAATGAACAACATTAACTCTGAATGGCATAAGATCTCAAATACGTCTCTGAAGTTCTTTGATATGCAAAACTTTTAGAGCAGGCTAAAAGCTGACCAGATGCATCCCATCACTGAGAAACTGAAAGAGAGAAGATTAGTTGAAGCCACTGGTTTTCCTGTGGCTGTTCTAGCCCTAGAATTGATCCGAGAATGTATAACTTGATTCAACCCAGATACCAAACAAATCCTCTTGCCCAATGATATGGTTTTACTATCTATCGATAGAGAATTGTTCTAGAACTCGGTTCGCATCCCAGAGCAAGGTGAGTATTCAGAAATGACATACAGTCAGACGATGAATGAATATATAGCCAAGAAGTTAGTTTGGAAGAAGGAGATAATGAAAGCATGGTTTCAAGAGCCTAGGAGCGCCAAAGGGAAGCTACCAAAAACACTATATGGCACTAATCTAAAGCCAGAGATCATAGACATCTTGGTTTTACTCCAATGGATCAGAGGTGAGAGTGAAGTGCTCAATTTTGTTGACCATCACTTCTTCCTAGTTTAGGTAATCTTTTCCCAACATCACTTCATTGATTGGGCCCTTATGGTAAGTGAGAACCTCTCAGAGGCCCTAGATAGAGCTAAGCGCGATAATGAGTTTTATATGTCTTCTTTCCTTTTATATATTTTGGCTACAATCCAAATTTGGCTAGGACTTCCTATATTAGAGGAATTTCCTGATGATGTTAAGAGTTACAAATTTTTCCCCTATTTGCAATTACACAATGGTTATGCTGAATATGATGAATATCTTTGGGTTAATGATGCATTTACAATGAGATTGTGCAGAGAGCTACAAGGCTATCTAGAAAGGAGATTCTCTCCCAAAGCCATGGCTTTTATCAGCCGGTTTGGATGTTATTTCATTCAATTTGGGGATTTCTCATATCTTTGTCTTGCAGGATTCGACGACTTCCCTTTGAAGCTACCCAGATATCCTACGGATATGATTGTGCTGGTGGAGGTGATGAGACAAGCACTTCAAGTGAATTTAATCTATGTTGATTCCAAGAAGAAAGGGTATGACTTCCCTATTACTATCAAAGCCTACAGTTGTACATCCTGGTCTGAGGTGAAGAATGTTCTAAAGGTATTCTCAAAGAGGTTTTCATTGGAAACCTATGATGTTCTAAGGCCCCAATATGATCCAGTTAATTATGCTCATGATTACCTACAAATAAGCCAAGCTATCTACCATGTATATGGCATTGAAGACTACTGGGCCAATTGTACAGATGATCTGGAGAGCAGAGACAGATTTTATGCCAGGTTAACCATTGAAAAAATCAAAAAGTTCAAGGTCAATCTTGTAGTTGAGGGGCTAGAAGGTGACATCCAACACATGTATGATAATACATATCTTGAGAAGATCAAACCCCTCTCCATGAGGTCTGAGCCCATGTTGGATCAAACCATCAATGATTTGTAGACTTTGATGAGTGGGATATACAAAATAACGAAGCAGTGAGTTGAATGGACTATGGGAAGAAGGAAGAGGATACTTCCAACATTGCAATGACTTCCTCGGTGATACTACCAACTATGACCAAAAGTTCATCTCAGCCAGCTGGAGGAGGTGATGAAGCTCCCAAAAAAAAACTCCAACCATAGAAGACTTGTGGAGAAGGCCCGCTTCCAAATATTGGGTCGACAGAAAAACCTACCAAAGATGCGAAACCAAGGCATCCAGCTAAAGCAGTCACTATAAATGTACTAGTTGGAACTTCAACCCAAGAATCTCCAAGGTGAGGGTCCCCTTTCATAGTAGAAGTGGGTGAAGATACTCCTTCAACCATAGAATTAGAAGAAGAGGCTAGGAAAAAGCAGAAGGTTGCTTCAGTAGCCAAATTGGTGTCCTCTTCTCCTACTTCGATAAATCCATTTTCTTCAAGGCCAAAGTCTACTCCTCCAGTCATTAGGAAATTATTTATAGAGGAGTTGGTCTCTGATACTAAGGTCACCAATGTTGAATCATGGATAGAGAACACTCTGGAGCACAAAAGAAAGAGAGTGGAAGAAGGGGCTCCCAGCAAAGATACTTTAGCTTGAGCCATGCAACCCGGCTCCACTGCCGTAAAGACTAAGAAAGTGAAGACACTGTCCACATTGGGCAGGGACCCAGAGACTCAAAATTTCACTATGGAGGTAGCAAAGCCCACGAAGGAGGGCCATTTTGGATATTTAACCCCTTTGGATTTCTAGCTACACTCATTTGACATGGGCTTAGCTTGACATGATACCAAAGTGGATTGGTGGAAATCCACTAATGTAGTAATTGAAGAAGAGCTAGAAGAACTTAAAATGGAAAAGGTATAGCTTAAGGCCAAAGTCAGTGAACTGACTAATTTCATCCAGCAATTGGTTACTCACATTGCTAGTATCCCTAGTACTCAGACCACATTCGATCCCAACACAGCGGAGAATCAGGCCATAATAGCCAAGTTGTAGGAGGATAGGCACTTCACACAGATCAACAAGGGATGGGTTGAGAGACTCAAATCTGAGGGATTGATAGTTGTTGAGCAGCTGGGTAATTCTCTCTAGAGATTCGAGATGGAAAGGAACAAAATTGAGAAGAATCTATAGACTCTTGCATCTGACAGAGTGAAGTGTCAAGAGTGTATAGTGACACTCCATGTGGAAATAAAAATGAAGACCAAAGAGGATTTGAAAGCCAAGATTCTACAAAAGGGAGATGAACCTCTAATCGAGTGGCTTCAAAACCTAGAGTTAAAAATTTAGATGATCATCCAAGATAAGACAGGGTTGCAGCAAGTAGATGTTAAGGTCAAAGAAGAACATAACAAAGACTATAATATTCTTCAATGTAATTTGCACACAGAATCACAGATGAGTGGGCAAGGAAAATAAATGATAGGATTAGCCAATATGCAGAAATCATTTTCTGATTATGTGCACAAGCTATCAGAGCAATCTTCCACCCATTTGGACAAAGTGCCAGAACTCTAGCAGTGTAGTGGATGTATTTATAAAGCCATGGAATAATTGAAGGACCGAACAGATGCAATTAAGAGTCTGGCTGAAGAGTACTCCAGGTGGCTCATCTGATATACCAATGTCCACGTCAACAGACATGAGGAGCTCATCAAATTTATCATAGTTGTCACTGCCTATAGGGCTAAATTAGGCAAAGGGAATGAAACTAAAGCTTGAATATATTCTCTCTTTGTGTCAAATTTTGATGGATATTTATAAAGGATAAACCTTTGGCTATCATTTCTAGTTGGGGAAGTTGAACCATTTTGGTTACCCCCCCATTTTTGTAAAGGCCCAATTTGGGACTCTATATGTACTATTTCCAAAATCAATACAAAGGTCGGCTAAATTTTGGTGTAAAAGATAGCATTTTGCTGAGTCAAATTTGTATGTCTGAATACCATTCCTTTAACTATTCCATTGCATTGCATTTATCTTTCTATTAAATACAAATGTTTCTTTGAGGTTATATTTTCAATCTGTATTTAAACCTGAGTTCTGTATTATGATTTGATATAGTTAATCAAGGGAAAAATCTATTGTCATCCTAAGTTTGGGAAACATTTATGTGATATAGATCGATTCACTATAATTTCATCATTAATCTTTAGTCTTGAATCTGCATTTTCAGTGACTATTCATGCATTACTGATATTGGGATTTAATCTGATTGATGAAATCTCCAAATCAGTTATATTTAGAGTTGAATTTATCCTTCCTGAGCTATTTCATGTCTGGTTTTAGCTTGGTTTACATCTTCTATTCTCGGGTCAAGAACATACCCCTGTTAGATTAGGAAAGATCAAGATTCACTAAAAATAATTCATACAAGGGAGCTATACCTTTAAATTCAGAGGGAAATTAGTTTTTTCAATAACAATTTTCCAACTATTGTATTCAATTGTTCTTTAGTATTTTGGGTATTTTAGAGTTAAATTAAAAAGAACAATCTATTTCCCAAGATTCTATGCTATTATTAAGAAAATTTGTAAACCAATCCCTTGTGTCTTCTCTTAAAGACTGAACAAAAAGCTTCATGATAACATCTTCATGTTCTATTTCAAAATCAGTTATCTTATCAGTGAAAGCTTTTAAATTTTCCTCACATATTATAGCATTATTTCCTGTGAACTTAGGGATTTTGTCTCTTACCTCATTAGGAATCACATTCGGATGACCATGGATACCATTAAAGAAACGAGCTCTATATCTGTCTAGATGAACAGGTATTCTTTGGAAGTTTCCTAAAGAATTGTTTCCACTTTGTCCAGTTGTACCTCCTTGATTTTGGGTTTACTGAGAGCCGCCTTGTTTCATACCAGATCTTTGAGTGTTTAGACCAGGACCAAATTGTTGAGCAGCTGGACTAGCACCATATTGTTGAGTAGCTATACTGGCACCACCTGATGGATTTTTTTGTTGTGTTCCAGTAATAATAGGCACAGAACTACTTGCAGTGGTATTAGTGTTAGCATGTAAGAAAGTTATCCTCATTTTCATGTCTGCAGCAATAGCCCCTAACTCTAACTTTTCTAGCTGCTTGACTAGATCTTCTTTAGTCTTTCTAGCTTGTTCAATTTGGAAGTCAACTTGGGACATTCCTATAGAGATAGTCTTATTTTTCTTAGGCTCATTAATAGTTATACTGATAGCCTTTTTCTTACCTTTTCCAGAGACATCCTTGTTGTTTTTCTGGAGCTTTACATTCTGCTCAATCTCATCTGGGTGTCATTTTCTCATGACAAGTCCTTCATCTGCAAACTCATCCTTACTAGATTTTCCTCTTTTATTTGAAACTTGATTTCTTAAGGCTTCAAAGTCACCAAATAAATAATTTTCTAGACCTTTTCCCTCTTCATTTGGGCTCTTATACTTCAACTAATTCCTTCTTGTCTCTTCCAATAGTTCTTCCCTCTCGGTTAATAGGTCATAGAGCTCTTGTTCACGCCTCTTCCTAGCTTGATAAATCTCTAATTCTTGCTCTTGTTTTCTCCTTCTCAGAGCTAAGACTTCCCCTCTCAATTTTTTAGAATTATAGGATGTTGTCTCAGCAGTAGAGGTTTCCCCTGGTTGTTCCAGACTTTCTTCTGCAGGGAAAAATCTTGCATCTATCATTTCTCCTTCTCTGTAAGGGTCAAAATTTGCATCAGCAATATAAGAGTTTACTGGCCTTGGTGCTTCAGTACTTTCGGATGAGGATGACCTTGTCTCAAGGATAGGAGTCTCCATTCTCCCCTTTGAAGTTCTTGGAGAGCATTGATTTGGTCCACCTCTTTTGGACCATTGTTTCTTTCCAGGTGTAGGGAGCTCTTCTTCTATATCCTTTCTCAAGATATGCCCTAAAATAAGACCTGGTATTTCTTTGCCAAATCATTTCTTAAATCAGACAATAATATTCAATATTTCACTATGCAAATTATACTAGACTGCACAGTGTTAGAGTCCCCACCCACAACTTAGTATGGGAAAGTATTAATAAACTTAGAAATAGATCAAAGTATTTAAAAAGATACTGTACCAAAAAAATCTAGGACAAACTAAAACTGATATACATCAACTTTCCCCAACAAATTTGCCAATTTGTTAGAGTTTTTTCTTGCAGAACCTTAATATAGCACTAATTCTTGACTCTTAAATTCCCAATTCCTGACTCATGCAAGTAAAAGTCTAATTAATGAGGATAAATCCTCCTTCTTTGAGCTCCATAGACTCAGGCAGTTGTACCTTACACAAGTTACTTCTTTACAGTAAAATTAACAGTGGATAAGGGGTTACACTAATTTTCCTTTGCCTTTTACTGCAACAGCTGATAGAACACCTTGCAGATAACCATAATCAGTTTAACACAAAGCTTAACAAGCCATACCATGAACATAACAATAGAAAAAAATAGTGAAACAAGGATTCTCATCGTTTTTCTTTTTAGAGTTCTTGACTCGGGATGGATAACCTAATGATTCTCTCTCCAAGGAATCAAAAAATTAAATTATCTTATTTAATACAACTAATTAAACATATAAGTTCTTGATAACATAAAATTAAATGATTGTTTGTTTTAGATTGATGATGAATAATTGTTTATCAAACCCTGACCTGTGCCTAAATCTGGGTAGAGAGTCAATATGAGATATAAATTCACAGAAACTGATTAATGGACATACACATGTAGTTCAGATAGAGTGCCTTACAAACTATCTTCTCACTCCCATACCCTTGTATCAAATCCTTATACTAATGTCTAACCCTCTGGAACCACTCATAAGATTTATTCCCTCATTGAAAGAAACTTACAAGTAATTGCATAATTACCTTATAACTGGTATATTTAAAATTCCTTACAATTTAAAAATACAAGAGCATAAACAGAAATAAAAGAAGACAAAAATGATATGGAAAAGGAAACTCCACTATATTTTATTAATATGCTTCTAATTCAATACATTCACAAAGACTAAAAGCTTGAAAGCCTAGACAAAAGTGAGAAATCTGCCTTGCAATTATATATTTCACCATCCTTTATATTATATTATAACTTTCTATTTATAGAGAACTAGCCATCTTGGAATCCTTAAAGATAACGGATGCAACAAGCTTTGGATGGCAAGGCAAAACCCTAAAGTGCTAGAAGAAGAAAAATAGAGTTTATTCCTTCAGACGATGGAGAAAAGATTTGAGTATATAATTTGATATGAAATAAAATCTTTGATATGATTTAAAGATTTTGGTAGCTGGCACCTTTGTCCACAGATATTCCGGATAACCTCTTGTAGTTATTGTGAGACCTAGTGACTGCCAATACAGGCTAACTTACACTAGTTTTATTTATGATTATCCTCCCTTTTCTCATAGATCGGGTGCCAGGTACCACTTCACTCCTGGTCCAATACATCTAGGTCAATGGCTGCAGGATTTTTCTTCTTGGGCTTTGTGCTAACATCCCACTCTGCAACCTCTACCTTTGACGGCCAATTAAAACTCTGAATACTTTGAAGTTGTGCCTTTTTCCTGTCCCATCTATCATTGGTTATGAACTTGAAATCTACTACAAACTTGATGAATTCTGTCTCCATTTTGAAAGCCTCATCTAAGGTCTTATTAAATGTATCCATATCTAGGGTAACACTATCTGTTATAAAGGCCTCTTTAACAGGCAATAAAGTGTCAAACTCATTTTTCCATTCTTCTATTTCTTTAATCTTATTATCTTCTCCCTTTATTGGAGTAATAAATCTATAATAATCCTACCCAAACATGTTGATCCTAGCATGTATCTAATTTGCTTTGCCTTTGAATAAATACAAAGTATCTCCAATCCACTCAATTTCTTCTCCCACCTGACTGAGAATCTCAAGGAGATTTACCCTATGTGGTTGTAAGGCTCCCAACCTTTCAAAAAGTGATGCCCTTCCTGACCAAGTTCCAAAATAAGGACTCAAAGTTGCAATACGGTTATTGACCTCTGCTTCTAGGTCAGGTAGCTTATTGTATGCATTGTGCACCAAATCAACTTTACCTTTTAGGACATAAATCCTGTGTTGCAAGATCTTCCACAAGGCTCCTAAAGCCACTTTATTCTGATCTTTGTCCACTTGCTCTGTTCCTATTGAAATATCTTCTATGGTTTCAGTTTGTGCATCCACAACTTGTTTAGCTAGAGAAAGGATAGCCTTGGGGACCTCTTTTAATTTATTATTCAATTCCTCCACCTGCCTTTCTAATGGCTTGATCTTAATCAAGCACACTTCCCTATCCTTCACCACAACACTCGATTGGTCAAAAAGTTTCTAGTATCTCTTGGACATCTTCTCTATTTTAGCCTCATTAAGATGTGCTAAATAGGTGAGAGCCTAAGATATCTCCAGATCACCAGCATTATGGATAGACCAAATCATCTTATCCCCATCCATTTTCTCCTTCACACTGATCAAGGATGGCTTCTATGTCTTAGGGGCCAATGACCACATAGTAAAAGTCTGGGATTGTGGAATATATCCACATCCCTTGATAATTTCTCCAATCTATGTCTCTAACAACAACTTTGCATCAGATTTCCTTCTGATTTGATCAATTATGAAGGCTAAAGCTAGATCCCAACTAGGTACAAGCAACATTCCACTAGATTTTACTAGTTGCCTAGCCTCATCAGGTGTCGTGGTTTCAATTTCAGGGTCATATGCTTGCAAGGCCTACAAAGCTTCACTTGGCATTGAACTCTCCTCTGTCAATTTTAAATGCACCCCTACTTCCTGCTATTTTCTCCAAATTAAGAAATTCTTGAACTCCACAGTATTAATAAATGCATCATCATTCAAGAAATCCTCTTGGCGAATTTCCCTTTCATCCTGGCATAATAGGAGAGGTAATTCAATTTCTCCTTGATCATCCTTTTTCACTTTCTTTCCTTCCTTGATTGTTTTTCTAAGGTGGTGGTCATATGCTATGTTACCAGTGATTAGGGAACTCACCTTATCCTTTTTCTTCTCCTCTTCCTTAGCATGATAAGGCTCCCTTGATTCCACTTTTTATTTTTGTTTAGAGGGCTCATCAGTCACCTCAGTATCAGGCACCTTTATAAGGTCTACCTCTATATTCTTCTCTGTTCAGGGTGTCTGATCCATGGGAGGAGGGCTATGGACTGAGTAACCTCCTTTACTGTCTTCCTCATATTTTGAAGAAGAGTGTTTCTCAGGGCCTCTCTCTTTTTCTTCTATCAGCCCCTCAAGCTGATTATACAATGTATTATAAGACTCTATCATAATTTTGAGTCTTTGTAAATAGGACACTCCAGGAAAGAATCCTCCAAAGGGAATCCCCTTTTTCTTTATTTGTTTTTTAGAGCTCATTAGATCCTGATATTGATCTTTCCTTCTTTCCACCTCATCTTACTCCAATATATTCCTTATGAGGTCTTCTTACACACTCCTCATGCTCTTTGATAGCAGTGATGGTTGGGGTTAGCAATTTATTTGTACTCTTTATAAAATCCTCTGGGTCTATATATCTGTAAAGGGCCACATTCATTCTGTAATGACCCAACCACTTATTCATAGAATCCATTGATATTTTCCCAATGGTGAAGTTGGTAACCTTGAATTTCCATGGTGTAAAAGTACCCTTCCTATGTGGAGCCAGGTGCTCGCTATCTGTCCACATCAATTGCCAGATAAATTCCATTATAGCTATCCTTGGGGGCACATATTTGGGTAGGATATGTGGGGACTTGGAACATCCATAGACCCTCATCAAATTAAAGTTCTACCAACAATAAAAATCTCCCCAATTATTATCTCTTGTCCACTTATCAACATACTGATAAGGTCTAAGAAGTTGCAGTACCCTGATTGGTAGTCTGGTTACATTTACACCTAGAAGATTTAGAATTGGATATGCAATCCAATTCTGATAACCACAAAACTCTTACTCATTTGAAGTAAAATTCCAAACCCTAACACAAAGTTGCATAGGGTTTTTCTTTCCATGGAACATCATTCTTGGCCTCAAATTGTGTACATCCATGTTATTAATATTGAAATACAAAATTAGATGCATCAAAATAGAATAATGCAAAAATTTATGGTTTGTCTTCTTATGGACATCTATAAGGCCTTGATGTATTTGATCAATAACATACTGAATATAATCATAATCAGTATTAGCATGAGAATTTTTCATGTCCAAGATGATCATTAATATATATGTGAACACCCTTTCAATACCCCCATCTTTCCCCAAAACCCTACATAGACTATAAGAAATGTACTTCATATAAAAGCTCAAATCCTTGAAAAAATATGGGGCAGTAGAATTCGGTGTGACAACTATATAATTCTTGTTTGATTTGGGCACATGACCCTGGATTAATTTAGCAACAATGGTGGTTTCTCTAACATACTGATTCTCTAACTTTGCTAAGTCAATCTCTATGGTGCAGGGATGATATATGTCAAAATCCCTCATGAATAAAGCCATATCCAATGTAACTAAGGTTGTGACATCACTTTTCTTAATGGTTCTAGAAAAAGAATCATATTTCCTAGCTAGCTTGATTAGCAAGTCTACGTCTACAAAGACATTTGGGACAATCAGCTTTGCTAAACCTGATGTCCATGGATTGGAAATTGGAATTTCCTTATCCCTATTACTTTTTCCCTTGGTTTTTTCTAGGTAATAGAGCTACAAATTCATTAGAATAATTCCCCTTGCCCTTTTGGTCATCCTCTGCTTCTCCACTTCTTCCACTGGTTGAGGCCCCGCTTGGTGCTATTTAACTCATTGTAACTGATCCTTACTGAACAATTCTTCTTTCTAATACAAACTTCTCCTTACAACCTACCCTAAAATGTAGACAATTGCTCACTTCTGAAAGAACTGAAACTTATGCAATTTCTAGCTCTCCACTCTGAAAAATTTGGTAAAATGAGATGAACAAAGGCAACATCTATTTATTTCTAAAAATTCAATGCACCAGTCTAATCAAGATCATGGAATTGTTACTCAGTCACTTCTATCATTACTCTGAGTGCCTTGACACCAATTTTTATTAGCCGTTACGCCTAAAGTTGACAGGTACTTCAAATTTGAAAAGCCCACTTACATAGGTCATGAGTACTTTTTCAGTTTTAAAACCCTATTATACATGATTAAGATTTAAATTCAATCGATGATTGGCTAGTTTCCTTTATCTTGTATAGCTCTACAGATCTATTACACTCTGTCAAAATCTTTCCCTTTTAATAGGCTAGCTTTTTTACTTCATGGCACGAGAACAAACCCATGCAACCTTACCTTAATCTTACCATAATTCTTTTGGAGATTGCGCAACTGTATTGTCTCTAAGTCATTGAGAGTTTAGCTTTACCCAAGTTTCATCATGAGATTCAATAAGGACCATACGATTAGATCTTTATCAACGCCTTGCTATCTCTGAGTCATTGAGAATTTAGCTCAACTTCAGGTTTGCTCTAAGATTTTACTGTTGAAAATAATAGAGTGGTGTGAACTAAGAGGGGAGGGGTGAATCAGTACCCTCAAAAATTTTATCACTTAACCTTAATCTTTTTAGTAACCAATTGTATTACCAACCATATTTTCTATTCTATCTTTGTGTATGTTATATCAAATCATAAACTCAATTAAAATGTAAACATTCATGAAATGTATAGACACGTGACACAAGATTAGGTAACACAGAAAACCCCTGTTAGAAGGTAAAAAATGGGGTGGGGATGAAACCCATAAAACATCACTATCTACAGAATGGAAGGGGTCAGTTAACGCTTATAATTTTGACCACTTCTGATGATCTACCTATTAGGAGTATCATGTAGAGACTGGTTAAGGTCTACTCTATTAAGAGCTTTAGCAACACTATTTTGTGTGCACTCGATTAAGAGATTTACAAAGGATTGTTAAATCCACCTTTCTCAAGGATTTCTTCTATTTTCTACACTTGTTAGAATGTAGTAAAAAATATTCATTAACCTGAGTATATGCAATCTACAATTTCTGATTACAGATCCAATAAATATTACATGTATATTTATCACCTATTGTGATTGATCAATACCCCTGTTCTGCTTGGTAGCCTTGGTTCTTGTTCTTGATAACTTATTTCATCCTTGGTTGTTCTTTTGCATAAAACTCTTAGTCTGATCCATAGATGTGCTCCTCGGCTACAATCATCATCACACACATGTGTTTTGACTGATTACATATCTATTTATACAATGAGTTTGACCTAAATGAGTTTCACATATTACAATGATAACTCTATGATTGAAGGTTTAACACTTGACCTTGATCTCCTAGTTTACATGTTTTCAACTAGTTAGATGGATTAAAACAATTACAATTACATTGCTTGTCCCTAAAGAAATGGATTTCAAGCTAAATAAAAAGTTGAATATAAAACACAAGTATTTTATCTGATGTGGAAGTCAGATCCAAATTTATTGGGATTCTAACTGTCTCTCAGTAGACTGGTGCTCCGGATGCTCTTTAGTCTGTCAGGTTTCTTTGGTATCTATTTTTTTGGGTCGCATTGTACTCTTCTTGTCGGGTTTCTCTATCTAGTTCCCTTGTAAAATTTTTGGGTTGCACTATGTCATCGGGTTCCCTTGAACTTTTATGTCGGGTTGCACTAAACCCAACTTTTTGTGTTGGTGTTGCCGACGGTTCAAAATTGTTTTTCCTTTCATAATAATGGTAAAAATATGTCTTCAATCTCCCCCTTTGACATTAGTATCAAAAATTGATATGTGAAAATACTAAAATGTTTAGTAATGTACACCATGTCTTCACCTTGTCATTTATGACTCCCCCTATGTATATGTTGGTATATTATAAGTATATGTATGTACAATTACCTTTATTCTATTCTTCCTTTTCACTTTATATCATTTTCCCCTTGTATCATATCATTTTCCCCATTTTTTGATAGTAAGGACAAAGGTGTAATCACTTACATCTTTTCAAAAATGTGGGAGTGAGAGTTGTTCATGTCCTCCATCATCTTCTCCCATTTCTCTTGAAGGTGTTCTAGATCCATGTGCTCCAATGTGATCCTCACATGCATATCATAGATGCTATTGGTGATAGACATATCCGTGGTGGCTATCAATTACCTGTTCATTGTCATGTGTTTCTGGATTAGTGTGAGATTGGGCAGTAGTAGAGCCTGTAGCTCAGTTACCTCATCTCTAAACTTTGATTCTGCCTCTTGGATTTTAAGTGTCAACTTATTTTCTTCCATTACCTTTGCATAATGCAATTGTATTGAATTGTCATTTGTTGAGAGACTTTGAGCACTAGAATTTAGATCTGCATCTAGTTTTGCAATCTTTACACTATTCTCCTTAGTTAATTTCTCTAATGTGATTAACTTTTGAACTAAGGCTATTACTTCTAAAATGATAGGTTGTAACTCACTTACTTGTTTAGACAGCTTCACCTTGTTCTCTACCACTTCTTGGCTGATTTTCTTGGTCAATTTATGTTGATACTTTTGCTAAGCTCATTCTTCAATTGCCTTTTTTGCATCCACATTTTGTGATTGGATTGCATCGATAAGAATGGCTAGTTGATCAATGATTGATGTATTTTGATTAATTTCTATATCAGGTACTATCTGTTGAAGAATATCCCCTATTTTTTCAAGTACCTGAGTGTCCTTTTTCTCCTTCTTAATCTTATCCTGGATATCTTTTCTTTCACAAAAATTTGCATAGTTTGTTAGTACCTTTGGATCCAATGTCCTTGGATCACAGGCTGGTATCTCAAATATCTCTTCCAGTGTAAATGGATTCTTCTTCTTCTTCTTCTTCTTGGAAAGAGTTGTGGAGGGACTTGTATGTAGTACCATAGAAATTTCCTTTGCTTGGTCTAATGTGCATGGTGAAGGATTTGGTGTATGTGTACCTTTATCCTACTGCTCAGTCTCTACCTTTTGGTTGGGAATGGACATCTTCACATCTGAAAGAATTGATCAAACTCAATTCTACACAACCCAAGAAGAACCTGTTAGCCAATAACCTATTACAAGAAAATAAAAAATGGGGACAGAAGAAAAGTGCTCTCAAAATGTGAAAAATGCATAAGAGATAATGAAAAAGTACAAGGCTCAACCTTATAAAAGATGAGATAGAAACCCTAAAGGGAAAAACTAGGTTGCACATTATTAATTAATAATGTACCTAAGTGAAGCTTAAGTAACTAGAGTAATAGGAACTTATATAATTAAATCAATATGATTTAATTAATAAGCATAAAGTAATAATACTCTAACACCCCCCCTTAAGCTGAACGCAGGGAGAAAGCTTGACCTAGCAAAACTATGAAAGCAAGAAATGGGTCCCGACAACAAGGCATGATCAGGTACCCAGTACAAGGAAATCTATGTAAACTAGAGACAAAGGAGAAAACCCAGTGGGAAAAACTCCTCTCCCAAAAGAGATATAAAAGCAAGCAAAGACAAAAGGAATGACTTTAAGAGACTCTCTCAAAGCCATAAGTACAATGTGTGGTGCCAACCCCCCGTGAGAGAGGGTCGAGGCTCCAAAGCCCCCCCAGAATGAAATAACCCTTGGACCAATGAACAAACCACTGTGACTCCAATGCAGAGGAGTGAAAGTCAGTGGACACTGTCGAGGGAACCTTGAAAGATGAGGTGGCACTAGAAGGCTGAGCTGATGCTAAAAGGAGTAGACATGAGGATCCTAAAAGGGAATCCCCAAGGTAAGTGGTATGACAGGTGAGCTGACACTTTCATCAAAGAGGAGATGAATGTCCTATGTAGAGTCCTTAATAACTGCACCTGGTGGCTCGATGAATGGAGCTGGAGGGTCAAGCAGTGTTGAAGAAGAATCCTATTGAAGAGAAAAGTACACCTCAGGATGAGGTGTGGCAGTCACAACACTGGTCTCAGAAATAACACAAAGGTTCAAGTGACCTGAATACAACTCATAATGCTCTCTCGAAAGAGGAGAGTTGTGCTCTGATAATGGAGATGGTGGACCAAAGTGAGAGAAGGTGTAGAGACAGGTGGAATGATCAACTATCCCTATAGAAATAATGCCTCTTGTCACACTATCCCTGATGAAGACTGAATCTACCGTGAACTCAACTATCTTCCCTGACCCACTCTGTGTGATCTGATAAATTGAGAGAAGGTTTGTAGAGAGAGATGGAACATACAATACATCATTGAATGTGCCATCCTGAATGCTGACAGAACCTTTCCCACAGACTATCTATACAGTGTTATTCCCCATGAGAATATGAGGAATAAGAGAATCCTCAAAAGAAGAGAACAAATCCTGAGAAGATGCCATATGGTGAGAGGCACCAAAATCCAGTATCCAAGGGACCTGTGAAGGGGATGCAATAGAAGCCCGTAATGCATGACCCTATCCAAATGTTGAAGATGTGGAAGAAGACTGAAAAGTAGACCCCTGTGAGCTAGAAGAGGATGGAGAGGAAACATTGCTCTTCTGAAGAAGAGCTTGCAAATCTACAATCTATTTTTCATAACCATCGAATCTCTTCTGAAAACAAGTTGACTCATCATGAGCTCCCTTCTGACAATAGGAACATGTGGAGTTCTGAGTCTTCTATTTCTCCTTCTAAGAAGAAGATGGTGGGCCAGTAGAGTGCTGAGAAGAGGAATTAGACATCTACTTCAGCTTCAGCTTCTATGTATCTGGAGATGACGTGGCAAGCAATGCCTTTGACTGTGAACCTGTAAGAGAATCCATCTGACTAAGCTTGGACTGCTCACGAGTTAACCTGTCACAAAAGGTCTCAAAAGAGGGCATAACATGATGTGCACCCAGTGCATCCATAGTGGAGTAGAAGGTAGAAGTGAAGATCTGATAAGGGCCATGAAGCTTTGAGAGTATCAGAAAGATACACTCATCATCAAATTTCATCTTTCCAACAACCTGTAAAATAGAACGAAGAGACTTGAACTTCATCAAGAAGTCCTCAGTGCTGGTGAATGAGTCAGGGACCAAGGAGGTGAACTCTGCATCTATCTGGAGAATCCTGAACTAATTCATGGTGCCAAAAAAGGTGAAAAACTTATCCCACATATCCCTAGGTGTGGTCAGACCATCCAGGTGGAACAACAACCCATCTGAAATATTCAAGGCAATGCAGCCCATTGCCTCATCCATCCTATTTCTATGCATAAGAGCCTCATAAGGCCTCTGAAGAACTGGTTGAACTGTATCTAGGTAGGACCATAAACCTCATGACATGAGGAGTCTAGTCATTTGTGGCTTCCACTCATGATAATTGTGTGGAGTGAGAAGCCCAACATATGCTGTGTCTGCCATAGTGCCCTGTGCTTTAACTAATTTTTTTTATTATGATTTCTTTTAGAACTAGATAGAAGATGCAGAAGGGCTTTTGTTTTATGTGATATAATGTTTTGTTTTTCTGAGATAGATGACAAAAAAGCAAGAAAGAACATCCCCCACAATCGATAAAACCCAATTCCAATACAATTCCGAAAGCTTGAAAGAAAGAGAGAGCAAGAAATGCTTTAGAATATAAATTTGTATACCTTGACTTTGAGGCTCAAAAATTGCATCAAAATAGAATAATCAAGAAATGAAATGTGTACCAATACGACGGGCTTAGAAACACTTTTTCGGTGATATTTTGTTTTTTGAAAACGGACACCATATGCCCAAGATATGACCAAAAAGGCACAGGTACCCCCAAAATGCAAGCTCACTGGAAAAACATAGTCCTGGCAAAAAATTTGACGTCCAAATGACTGTCACCCATCTACAAAGTTAAATTTGACAGTCGTTGCTACTTACAGGAAAAAAAATTTTGACCGCCGGAAAAAAATCTGGCTGCTGACGTCAGCCCTGACAGGCCGATGGCTGGCTAGAGCCTAGCCGGTGGCTACCGCCTGTGGCAGCCACTCCCGGGCGGTAGCAGAGGGCCAGGCGGCACCGCTGGTGGCTCTGGCAGCTCCACTGGTGGCTGCGGCCGGTGAGCTGCGCGCTGGCGGGTGGGCCAGGCGTGGGCCGGGCCAGGCCAGGCAGAGGCGGCGGTGGGGTGGCGCAGTGGTGGTGCACCCCACGTGCACCAAAACTTGCATTTTTTTATTATTATTTTATTTTTGCTTCAAAAACTGTGTCCGTACGGCCCTAGAAGGCCAAAAAAAATTGTCTGATGCTCCGATGTCCAAATTGAACATGTTTTATATGAATCTTGGGGTTTTTGGGCCTTCTGGACTCAACCGTGAGGTCAGTTTTGGTCCAAAATGCTCCAAAAAATAGAGACCCCCCAGAACCAATAAATAAAAACTCTGAAAATCAGAAACCCTTCAAGCTCCAAAAAACTTCAAATCAGGAACAAGCAGCCATAGATCTGAGCTCCGATACCATGAAAGAATTGATCAAACTCAATTCTACACAACCCAAGAAGAACCTGTTAGCCAATAACCTATTACAAGAGAAGAAAAAATGGAGAAAGAAGAAAACTGCTCTCAAAATGTGAAAAATGCATAAGAGATAATGAAAAAGTACAAGGCTCAACCTTATAAAAGGTGAGATAGAAACCCTAAAGGGAAAAACTAGGTTGCACATTATTAATTAATAATCAATTAATGTACCTAAGTGAAGCTTAAGTAACTAGAGTAATAGGAACTTATATAATTAAATCAATATGATTTAATTAATAAGCATAAAGTAATAATACTCTAACAACATCAACCTTAGCCTTATCTATAGCATCTCCTTCAGTATCCTTAGGAGTGGTATCACATTTCTTCTCTTCTTCACCTTTTTTTTTTTGTCCTCCATCTATTTCTTTTTGTTCCTCATTGGTTTCTTTTTTCTCTCCACCTTTATTCTTCTCATCAAATGTGTTTTTCGGTTCTTCTGCACCCTTATCCTCGAGTATGCTTGCATCCTTGTCGAGTGATTTCTCCTTCTCCAAGATAATATTGATAGCTTGTATCAATAGTGGTATTTGTCCTAGTGTATCTATTTGATAAGTATCTGTTGTAGTGTCCTATTCCTTAGTTTGGTTTGGGGCAACAGTGACATCTTCATCTTTCTTTACCTCATCTGCAGGATCTTCTCTGATAATGTCAATGATAGTATTATCGGGGAATGTTTTAATTGCAGTGTCCATATCCTTGTTAACTGTTGTGGTCAATGCTTCTTCATTAAAATCCTCACCATCAGTTATAAGAATGTGCTCTAGGCTCATTTTAGCATGATCTTCTTCATTGTGTGGCTTATCAGTAAGAGCTAGTTGTGGCTCAGGTCTTGTGTCCTTTTTGGGTACCTTGAGTATTTTTCTCCATTCATCCTCACTTTTTCTGTCAAGATCAATTAGATCTCCCTGTAGCACTTTGTAGGCTCTTAATTTTGGTGAGAACCTTTTGGAATATAACTTCATCATTTCTTCAATCTCCTCCATCTTAGATTCAGGTGGCATAACAGAAACTAGGGCTCTTTCCTTATTTGTTTCTCATAATGTAATGCAAATGTCCATCTTGCTAAATTTTGTCTAGAATTTCTTTAGGCATTTTACCTTCAAACTGTATTGGTACATATTTGAATACACACATTTTTTTAATGATTTCCTCCTCTAGCTTATTTTGATCCTTGGGATCCAGTGTTAGCCATTTCCTAATCTCTGTTATTGAACCTGACTTGATGGTAGCTGCACATACCTCATCAATTGTGGTAGGTAACATATTCTTAATAGATTGTTCATCCTTTTCAGTGTCCTCTATGTCTTCCTTAGTTTTGATGAGTCTTCTTCTTTTTTTTGGTGCCTACTTCCCGGTTTGAGGCTTTCTCTTGTAAGTCCTCACTTGTCCTTTCTTGACTGGTGATGCACTTGCATCTTTATTTGTCTGACTTCTAGTCCTTGATGCACCCATAGTCCTTGGTTTCTTTGCTAGTGGTGGTGATGTATCAGACTCTGTAGATTCAAAGTCACTCAATTTTTATTCTTCACCAATGGATGACTATCCCTCGGTTTCATCCTTTTGTTCAAACTTTTCATCATTTACCGATAACTTTTTCTTCAGTATCTTTACCATTTTCTCTTTCTTTCTATCAATTTTATTCACAAATAAGCCTATTTTAATTCTTTCCTTGGATTCCTCATAGGTTCCAAACCTAGGTTGTGACTTGTCCACTGGTTCATTTATCAATCCTTCAATATCATTAGTGGCTTGATCTATGTTGACTTCATAGTCAAGTGGTGCTAACCATGCTGTTCTCGGTACAACTGGTTTGATGAAGGTGTTGTCAATGTCCACCATAAACAAAATGTCAATTTTATACTTTTCTACCAGTTGTTCTGGTATTCTCATTCTTTTCTGCATTCTTTCCTTAAATCTAGTGAATTATTCATCCATAACTGATACAAAGTTGTTACCTAGTGAGTTGATGAATTCACTGATTTGTATGGTCAATGGTCAGGTGGTATCCTAGTTGACATTTCCTATAGATGGGAAGAATTTCTAAAAGTAGAAAAATGTACACATTAAAATTGATCTGAACTTACATGAATTGGACTTTGTGGACCTATTTGTCCCCATGTTTTCATCTAACTGCTTCAGTAGAAGCTCAGATAGATCTAACTGTAGACCTTTCTTAACAATCTTATAAGCAGTGTCAACTACTCCACACGCTATGTTGTTTATCCTGCTAGATTGGTATATCTTATACCCTAGTACAGATGCACCAAACTTGAGTTCTAGATCGGTGATGGTGTTAACCTTCAATCCTTTTTCATCCCACATTGCACATGTCATCTTCTCTATCTTGGGATGAGAAGGGTGTTTGAGAGCCTTGGCCTTGTCAGTTATAGGATAACCAGTAACATCATGTATCACATCTCTAGTGATCGGTTTTGGATCATCTAGCCACATCTTTCAGTCATGCACTCTGCTCAACACTACCAAATCCATTCTGTCTTAAACTCCCTCAGGAACATTAGAGCACATGTGAGCCCTTTGACCTTGATGTTTTTATGTTCCTCCTTAATGGTTTTTCCTGTACAAAGATTCTTTTAAGCTTGATCAATCTCAAGATCTCCTATCTCGGCGATCTTGCAATGTATGTAGGAACAAACATCTTGAATTAATAAAACCCTAGGTGGAATGCCAGAGAATGCACAAACATTGTCGGGTTACGAAGCAACCTTTGCACAGATTTTATATTTAGGTTCTTTACAATTGGAGTTCTTGATTAGATTAAGCTTCTTTTCCTTAGCATTCTTGATCTTGGTTGCATGGGAAGTGGTTTCCATGATTTTATGAATTTAGGGCTTTTCCCATAAACTAAAACAGTGAGATCGGTGATTCTTGTTACTTTAACCTTCTGTAGCTACTGTTGTTCAGAATCTGAATGTCATGAATCTTCTTGGAGTTCTCTACAATTTGGTCATTCTATTTTTGCTCTGCTCTACTTCGTTTCTTAATCATTTTGTGAATAATGAGCTCTGCCATCACCCTATTTATAGACGATACCCTAATTAATTCTCTACCCACTTGTTGGGTGTCAAAGATAGAGTTTCTTGGGTTACACACAAACTTTCGGCTTGGGTTAAGTGATAACTTACTTGACCTTTCACAGATTTACCGATGGTGCTTGGGAAGTGGCAAAGTATTCAATGCATTTTACAAGATTATCGATGAGTCTTGGGTTACATTGATTAACTTGGTTTTCATATGTACACCAATAATTTTTTGTATGCTTTGACAACTTAGCTTTTGTATGTTAACCGATGCTTTTTGGTATACATTAACTGACAAGATTGAATTCACAGAATCATAACAAGTAATACCATAGTGCATCTTTAATCATGCTAGCTTGGAATTTTAACTATGTATAATGGAACTGATACAAATTATAACTTAGTATAGTGCAGTTCCATACTTACTTATTCATCTTAGGTGGGGGTGGTGATGTCACCAGATCCATTGGATAAGGTTTCACCAATTGTGTTTCTTGGTCCAGCATCATCAGTATTTTTAGCTTTCCTCCACATTTTGTTTCTCATCTTCCTGATGTCTTGAATGGTGTTTCCATTGGAAAAGTTTCTTTTCTTTGTCACTCAATCTCTCTAGTCCTTTCTTAGATGACCAAATTTATGATAGTGTAAACATGTTATTATGGGGTTAGTCCAGCTCCTAGACTTTCTCATCCATTTTCTCATGCAGTTTGCAGCTATGTGTCCAAATCTTCCACATGATGTGCAATTTCCCCATGTATTGTAATCCCAAACATATGAGTTACCAACTCTTTTTGGTTGATAAGCATTTTCATTTTCTTTAGGCTTCCATGCTTGCCTTTTCTTCTTCCTCCATTCAAGAGATGTGTGCCCATGCATTTTGCAAGTAGGACAGTATTTTTCCATGTAGGTTTCCTTGTTTGGTTGTTTTACCTCAGTTTAACATTCATATGCTTTATGTCCGTTCTTGATACATTTATAACAATTTCCTATGAATGGTGTGGATTTAGGAATACCTTTTATTTTTCTCTTGCAGACATTTGATGTGTGGCCTAGTTTTCCACAGTGATCACATGACTTCTTTCTTGGTCTTGGATTTTTGTAGACATTCTTTGAATCATCTTGGTATGGTGATTCTCCAATCTCGGTATACCCTAATCTAGTATTTTTGTTGACTCTTATTTGTCCATCTAGAAAATCATCCATCCTTTCGGTTCTTTTTTCAGCTCTCTTGATCATGTCATTGTGTTGTTGCTGAATTCTCACTTCATGCTTTAGTCTTTCATTTTCTTCTCTTAGCTCACCAATAGCTTCCAGCTTTCCATTCAATTATATGTTCATTTGGTTTTCCTCCTGACTCATAAGAATAATCTGATTGGTGATCTCATGATGATGTTCAGCAAGTCTTTGTATTTATGACTCTTTCTCTTGTAGCTTTTTAGTAATCTTCCTCCTGTCATCAATTTCTAGTGTTCTCTCTTTCTCGGCTTATCTAGCATTATTCATAACCTCAATCATTCTTACCATCTGTGTCTCTTGACTAATTTGCAATGATTTTACTTGTCCATTCAGATGTTGATTGATTTAATTTAGGCTTGTAATTCTTCCTTCAGATGTATCTGATGTATTGCTTGATGTAGATCCTGAAGACTCAAATAAATCAAGTATCTATTCTTCATGATAGTCTGTTTCATTAAAATGAGATGCCATAATATTTCTTTCATCTAGCAACTGTCTCATCTTGGTTCTAGCTTCTTTATATTTCTCATAGAAGATATGTATCTATAACTTCTAATTCTCAATACTCTTGTCTAGCTTGTACCTTTCCATTGTATGATCTTTTCTCTTAAGTATTTAAACTTTTCCAAATAAGAGATCTATCTCTGATACCAATTTTTGGAAATAATGGAGTGGTGTGTACTAAGAGGGGAGGGGTGAATCAGTGCCCTCAAAACTTTTATCACTTAACCTTAATCCTTTTAGTAATCAATTGTATTACCAACCATATTTTCTATTCTATCTTTGTGTATGTTATATCAAATCAAAAATTCAATTAACATGTAAATAATAATAGAAACATTCATGAAATGTATAGACATATGACACAAGATTTGGTAACGCAAAAAACCCCTGTTAGAAAGTAAAAATTGTGGTGGGGATGAAATCCACAAATCTTCACTATCTACAGAATGGAAGGTGCCAGTTAAGGCTTACAATTTTGATCACTTCTGATGATCTACCCTGTTAGGAGTATCATGTAGAGACTGGTTAAGGTCTACTATGTTAAAAGATTTAGCAACACTGTTTAGTGTGCACTCGGTTAAGAGATTCACAAAGAATTGTTAAATCCACCTTTCCCAAGGATTTCTTCTATTTTATACACTTGTTAGAATGTAGTCAAAAATATTCATTGACCTGAGTATATGCAATCTACAATTGTTGATTAAAGATCCAATAAAGATTACATGTATATTTATCACCTATTGTGATTGACCAATACCTCTATTCTGCTTTGTAGCCTTGGTTCTTGTTCTTGATAATTGATTTCATCCTTGTCTATTCTTCTACATAAAACTCTTAGTATGATCCATAGATTTCTCCTTGGCTACAATCATCATCACACACATGTGTTCTGATTGATTACATATCTATTTATACAATGAGTTTGACCTAAATGAGTTTCACGTATTACAATGATAACTCTGTGATCAAAGGTTTACAACTTGATCTTGATCTCCTAGTTTGTATGTTTTCTATCAGTTAGACTGATTAAAACAATTATAATTACACTGCTTGTCCCTCAAGAAATGGATTTAAAGCTAAATATAAAACACAAGTGTTTTATCTGATGTGGAGTCAGATCAACATTTCTCAGGATTCTAACTATCTCTCGGTAGACTAGTGCTCAGGATGCTCTGTAGTCTATCAGGTTTCTCTGGTATCTATTCTATCGGGTTTCACTATACTCTACTTGTCGAGTTACTTTGTCAAGTTCCCTTGTAACATTTTTGGGTTGCACTGTGCCGTTAGGTTCCCTTGAACTTTTCTGTTGGGTTACACTAAACCCAAATTTTGGTGTTGGTGTTACCGATGATTCAAAACTATTTTTCCTTTCATACTAATGGAAAAAATATGTCTTCATTTACACATGCCACAAATATCCTTAACCACTTAAACATGTGTTAGCATCTTAATCATTATTCTCTTGATCACTGAATAATCCTTGACCTTTGACTTCTTTCAGTGACTCAACACTAGCCACAAGATTTGATCTTTCTCAATGGTTCAGATTCACCCACTACTAACTTGACTTGGCTCTGACCTAACTATACTAATCATAGTTCTTTTGGAGACTTAGTGACTGAGGAAACTCAAAGTCGCTGAATGATTTCTCTAACTCAGGTTCTATTTAGAGATCACACACCAGTCCTTAGACCTTATCTTGATCAATGATCATCGTTAAGTCTCTCAAAATTTATGTACTTCATCAAATCCTTCTAAGATCATGCGGTAACCCTTGATTTTTTTTCAATCTAATGGTCCCTTGATTTCTTTTCAATCTGAGGGTCTGCACTAAATCTCGTAACCTTTCACTTAACTACACTTTTCTTTTGAGATCTCACAACTGGGTTATCTCGGAGTCTCAAAAAGAAACTTTAATTAACCTTTACTTCAACCCAAGTTTATCTAGCGACTGCGCGACAAGCTTTATATCTAAATTTCTTAAAGATTCATTAACTCATGAGTCAATTGGGAGATTAAATTCAAGCCGCACAATCAAGTCAAGGATGACACAAGATCTACGGTTATCTCTTAATTGCTAAAGGAAACATTAACCTCAGCATTTGTTCTGAGATTACGTGGCTTCCACTCATCTTGGAAAAAATCAACGATCAACGTTAAATCTCTAAAGCCTTTTCTTAACTCTGATTTCTTTTGGAGATAATGCAATAAAGAAAAATGAACTCTATCTTGACCTCGAATGTATTAAGAGATTACGCGACTAAGAAAATATCCAAGTCACTGAGTAATTCTTGTAACTTGAGTAAAATTATCAGATAAAGTGCTCACCACATGGTCAAAACTTAATACATGGCTATCGCCAAATCTCTGAAGCTTTGATCCATCTCTAAAATCATCTTGCAATTATGCACCAACCGCACGATCAAATCAAGATCAACCACTGCCACTAAGTCTTTGAATAACTTAAAGCATATTATTTTTATCTTGAGATTAAGAGATACAAGATATCTCTAAGTTTCTAAATAGAATAGACTATTCGTCTCACTTTGTGAGATAAGGAGATAAAAGTTTCCACTTAAATCACATGACTTAAAAGATTTAAGTTAGTCGACAAAAAGGTAACTTCAAACTAGAACAAGGTTGAGAACATTTAGGGATTTTTTGCGTGAAAAGGAAAAAAATAGCCTAAGGCTTAGGGTTTTCACACCTTTATTGCTTTCACCACTTAGAAATCAACATTTGCAGGGAAATTTTAATGGTACTCTAGAACAGGTCTTGACATTTCTAGCAAAGTTGATAGTAGGAACCCAAAAATTTAAAGAAAGACTCAGAAAACTAGAAATATATCCAACATGTACCACCATTCCTACTCAGTCTGTGAATATTCAAAGAAAACTTACATAATTTTCTAATTGATTCTGGAGCTTCATGTAATGTCATGCCCTTATCCATCTATCAAAACTTGGGGATGGTTCTGCAAACAACAAACAAAGTAGTGATTTAGCTCAATAAAATAGAAGTCAAGGTGATTGATGTACTTAAGGAGATGTACATCCAACTGGTTGCTAACCCAAAGATACAAGAGTACATTAATGTGCACATAATGGATATCCCCAAAACTTAAGGAATGTTACTGAGTCAAGAATGGACCAAATGCTTGAGAGGATTGTTGTCCCCTAATTTCACCCTGCTATGGATACCATGGAAGGGAATGAACACCCATATCAAGATTGATGTCAAGCCCAAGTTAAAGAGGATGATCACATATTATAATTCCCTAAATGATGTTCTACTCATACAGACTGACCTAGGCACCTATCAGATGGATGATATTCTCATGTTGCAAAATAAGAGAATTTGAAGAAAAAGATCATATTCCTATGCAAGGCCTACTATAGTTTAATATTAACGGTGACATCTTTCAAAAATTTATCAACAACATGACAATGAGCTTGCAACACCTAGGGAAGGATGCAGACCCTAACATCCTCTTATTACCAGGGTATTTCCAGTTGCACCAAGTAAGTCACTCAGAATTCACATGCCCCAGTTGCCAAGATGTGTTGTCATGAGTGTCAACTCAAATTGCCCTACCAATCAAAGTCCTAAAGAGGCCTGAAGTAGAAATGGAAAGCCTTGAGGTGGCAAATGAAAGTGACACCTTTCCCAGGGAAGATAGCCATGTTGATCCAGACACTCCAACTCAGAGTCAAGATAGTGGGTCAGACTCTGATAAAAAGAGCCCTACCTTGAACATGTTCAATGATTGGATCACCTCAAATGATGATGCATTTCCACCCTATGAGAAGCTACCATACGATAAAGAAGGTGAAAGTGTTGAATCCCAAAACCTCAAGAGTATTCAGGGGTTAAATAAAGAGGAAAAAAATTCCTTAGGTAGTGATGGAGGAAAGAAGAAGAATCTCAAAGCAAAGGGATTCTCAAGTAATGTCCCAACCAAGTCAAATCCCACAAAATAGTACCCAATGTGGAAATTATGTTTCGATGGCTCTAAGTGTAAACAAGGAGTAGGTATGGGGAGAAAACTAATAAATCCAAGAGGTAATTCTTTCTATGCTACTTATAGGTTACATTTTCTGTGCACTAACAATGTTCTTGAATATGAAGCGTTGGTTCGTGGACTCCTCCTAGCCCATGAGAAGGGAATAAAATCCTTGATAGTGGAAGGAGAATCCCAACTGATCGTCAAAAAAATCCTCATTCAATATTCTTGCAATGATAAGAGACTATGAGCCTACCAAAATAGGGCGTGGGACTTGATCAATGACTTCAAAGCATTCAACATCAAATCCATCACATGAAGGAAAAATGTTGTTTTTGATGCCCTAGCTATATCAGCCAGTTCATTACATACGATGGAGAAATATAAACTAAAGAAGTTCTTAGTTGAACTCATTGTAGCTCTAGCTACCCTAGATAACACTACTAATTTTTAAGTCTTTCAAGATGACCAACACATCCTTGAGTTCATCATGTGCGCAGGTGTGTTTGAAAAGTAGATTATAGATGAAAGGAAGGAAGGGGCAGAAGAAGAATTTATTCCAGAGAACCCGGATGATCAAGATATCATAAATCTAAGGACCAATCCATACCAAAAGGAATGGTGGAACTAGAAATATTTTTTGACAGTGACGGGACTACTATGAAAAGATGCCCAGACATACCACCCAATGGTAAAGAACATGAAACATAAAAAATTGGCACCAAACATGAGCCGAGGGAGGTCCACATTGGGAAAGTATGTACCAAAGAAGAGAAGGAGGAGATGGTCCAACTGCTTACGGAGTATCGAGATTTCATAGCTTGGAGTTATGAGGAACTGAATACATATGTCATATCAGCCATATTACACAATATTCCACTGAAACCAGAATCCAAACCATTCCAAAAATGTTAATGTCTTGTGAACCCTACTATGGAGCCCCTAATACAAAAGTAAGTCCAAAATTTGCTAGATGCAAGGATCATATTCCCAATTCGTCACTCCATGTGGGTAGCAAACTTGGTGCCCGTAAGGAAGAAGACTAGTGAGATCAGATTATGTGTAGATTTCTGAAACCCAAACAAAGCCTCTCAGAAAGACAACTATACGCTCCCTTCCCTCGATGAATTACTATAATTATTAAATGGTTCTCAAATGATGTCCTTCCTGGATCATTATTCTGGGTACAATCAAGTAATGTTACAAGAGGAAGATAGACTAAAGATGGCATTCACTACAAAATGGGGGACATTTTACTATCGACGGATGCCTTTCAATTTAATCAATGTTAGGCTACTTTCCAGAGAGTGATGGACATTGCTTTCAAGGGACTAGGTCAAAACTGTATCATCATCTACATGGATGACCTGGCGATTTTTTCAAAATAGCAAGCTGATCATATAAATGATCTAAGAAGAGTCCTCCAAAGATGCAGGAAGTATGGAATTTCCCTCAATCCTAAGAAATGTGTATTTAGGGTCATAGAAGGCAAGTTTCTTGGGCAATAATTTCAAAGAAAGGAATAGTGATCGACCCTGAGCGGGTCCAAGCCATTCTCAAGCCGACACCGCCTCACAACCACAAAGAGTTGAAATTATTCTTCAAAAAGATTAACTTTGTGAGGAAGTTCATTAGCAATTTTGTTGAGATAGTAAATCCACTCAATGACATGCTAAAGAAGGATGCTAAGATTGAGTGGACTCCCCTAGTGAGAAATTCCTTTGAAGAGATAAAGAAAACAATTTCTACAGCCTCTGTTCTTGTAAGTCCATATTACACTATCCCTTTCAAGGTATATTCTTTCACGTCGGAACATTCTTGCGTAGGTATCCTAACACAGAAGAAAGATGGGGAGAATGAGAGACCAATACCCTTCATGAGTTTCCCCCTTAAGAATGCTGAAGTCAGGTACCCCAACCTAGATAAACAATCTTTTTCTTTAGTCAAAGTGGTAAATAAATTCTAACATTACATCCTAATGAGAAACGTCTTCAGGATAGTCCTTGATGCGGCCGTGAAATTTTTTTTGATGCAGAATGAGCTAGGAGAAAGAAGGGGAAAATGGATGACGATCTTGCAATAATTTGACCTAGAGATCTATCCAATGAAACTAGTAAGAGGCCAAGGCCCAATAAATATGATCTATAAAGTGGAAGAGGGTCTAATATGTCATACTTACACTAATCAAGGTGTGATCACTGATATATGGTATCAAGATGTAGTCTACTACCTACTACAAAATCGTTTCCCAGAGGGGATGTATAGCTCATAGAGAAGGGCTTTGAAAATCAAAAGTAACTTGTACATGTTGAAGAATGGTCAACTATATAAATGAAATAATGAAGGCCTATACCTAAGGTGCATAGATAGGCTCAAAGTAAAACAAGTCATAGAAGATTTCCATGATAGATACAGGACATGACAGAGGTTAGTTGAGGCTACTACTCACCAAATCTTAAGGGCAGGGTATTTTTGGCTGACATTATTCAAAGACACTAGCAAGTACATAAGATCATGCCACACTTGCCAGAGAACTGCAACTCGAGAGAGAAATCTGATGATGCCCTTACAACCAGTCTACGAGGTACGTTCATTTTCTCAGTGGGGTTTGGCATTTTTTGGAATGATTAACCCCCTTTATCTATAGGTCTTAAGTTCATCTTAATGGCTACTAATTACTGCATGCACTGGAAAAAGGCCCAAGCACTGGAAAATTATACTACAAAAGTGGTAACAAGGTTCTTAGAGGAGTGCATCATAACTAGGTTCGAGATGTTTTTCTATATAGTATGTGACAATACCCCCTCTTTTTCCTCCATTGTGATCATGAAATGGGCCTTTGAAAATTAGTTAATCCTCAAATTTTATTCTAATTATTATCCAAAAGGAATTGGTGTAGCAGAGTCAAAAAACAAGAACCTGACGACAGTGATTATACAACTCCTTGACGAAAACCCCCGGGATTGGCACACACAACTGAAATACACTTTATGGACGGATTGTGTGAGGATTAAAAATGACTTGAGGACATCCCCATACCAATTGGTCTATGGCTTCCAACCGGTCTTCCCAATGAAATTGAAAATACCAATCCTAAGTTCCATGGACCAGTATGTTGGAGAAGAAGATCGAGTGTAGGTTTGACTCGTGAACCTCATCAACCTAGAGGAGAAAATAACTTTGGCCCTAAATAATGTGTCAAAGCACCAAGCCATCGTCAAGTGGTGGTTCGATAAGAGAGCCACCATTAAATCTTTTAGGATCTCTGACCTTGTCCTCATGTGGGACAAGGAAAAAGAAAATCCTGGTAACCACACCAAATTTCAAAAATTGTGGACAAGCCCCTATCAGATATCACAGATCTTGGTGGAAAACACTTTTAAGATCAGTGCCTTAGATGGAGAGTTGAACCCATTTCCACTCAATGGGAAATTCCTAAAACATTATTTTGGATCCTAAGCAGGACTTCCCTTCATCCCTTGTATCATTGTTTCATTCATTTTGTTTTTCTTTTTTCCTTTCTTTCTTTCTTTCATTTTCCCGTTGTCAGTCTGTTTATTTCATTTGTGGTTGTTTCCCTCTTTTTGGGAGGCTTGTTTCTTCTTTTTATTTGGGTCAGTGTGTCTTGGAATCATTCCAAGCAGTCCTTAAATTGGAGCAGAGGTATTTCTTAGTCAAATTCTCCAAAGTAGTATACAGCGCAAAGAATGTTCCAAAAGACAAAAGTGCCAGTATCTTCCATTGATAATTAGAGAGATGTCCAATGCTCAGTCATCCTAATAACAAAGAACACTAAGAAATGGAACCCAAGATCATTCGTTTCTTGACCATTTGTTAGTTGGGACCAACACTAGTATGTTGATTTGGGTACCCACCAATCCTAGAACCCAAGTCTAGTGGATGCAAAAGAAGAAGGAAATGAAGAATAAATGAAGATGAAAGAAATAAGTATAAAATAAAAATGCCCCGAAAAGTGGTTACAATCATAAAATCTGAGTAGCACAGCCTAATCATTTCTTGGATTTCTCAAAGAAGATAGTATGGACCTGAATATATAACTACACAGACCAAGGGTCTTGATATGGCTCATGCAAGAAAATAAGAAATTGTTTCAAAGATAAGAACTCTCCTACATAGCTCCAGCCTAACAAACCAAATAGAAAAGGATGACTATAAAAACCTCTATCGGGGCTATGGATGCCTAGTTGGCAGTAGAGAAAGGTTATATTTGGGACTCGAGGAAAGCTTTGTTGGGGCTATAGATGCCTAACTAGAAGAAAAGATATTTTTGGGAAACCCTGGTCTACGTGGAAAAGGTTGGGAATGACTATCAAATATTCTAGTCACCATAATCAAGGGTCGATGAATGAACACACATGAACACACACTAGGAGACAAGAAGAAAACTTCAAACTGAGAATTCATTAAAGGATAGTCAACACGATAAGCTCTTGGTTTTAATTCCACTACAAAGTTAGAATATGGAAGGGTCTTGATGATAAAGAAATTTCTCGGTCATTCCTCCTTTTTTCGGGGCTATTTGTTGCGGGTCTACAAAACACACCCCATTTTTCTGGTCCTCCCGGGACCCCTTTCTTTTTTCTTTATGTTCTTCCCCTCCCCCTATTCCTTGAATTGATTTTTGTAGGGGCTTATTGAGAGAACAAAGGTGATTTTTGGCCCTTTCACACTTTCAGCATTTTGGAGGACCTCAGGTCCTCCGAAATACCAAAAAGGCCAAAGGGCCGAGCCCACAACTTTCTATGTTTTGGCCTCTGAAACACCAAAAATGCCGAAGGACCGAGCCCACAAATTTTGGTATTTTGGCCTCTGAAACACTGAAAGGGGAAGAGGCCACCCGATTTTAGCATTTTGGTCTCCAAAACCCCGAAGTCAGGTGGCATCACCCGCGGACTATATAAGTGGCCCAAGTCACTTTTTTTCTAACTTGTTTTTTTTCCTCATATGTATTATATCGCCTTCTTGCACGCTCATTATTTTCCTCCTCACGTCCTCATTTTTCATTGTCGTGTCAGCTCTCCTTGCGCTCAGCAACCTTTTTTCTTCCCCCTCTCCTCATGCCTTACAGGTAGGGCCTTTTCATCTTATCTTCTTTTTGAGTTCTTGGTTTTTGGTTTTTGGGTCTATTTTGTTTTTGTCTTTGGCTTGGTCAGATTGTGCTCCCTCCTAGGTCCCTAGGGTTTGCACTCTTGGACCTTTGGTTGGGTTGCGCTCCCTTTTTCTCCTTTTTCCTTTTTCTTTTGAATTTTTTAGGGTTAGCATTTTTGTGTCACAACCTGGTCGCAGGTTTTTGACCTCTGAAAGGCCAAAAACAACCCGTTCACTGCAAGTTATTACCAAGTGCAATTTCACACTTTTGGCACTTTTGACATTTCACACAAGTAGATAGATCTAAAAATGATGAAATATTGAAACACCCAAAGACAAGGTCACCCCTCCTGGAGGTTTCAATATTTTGGAGACCAAAACCTACTTTGGCCTTTCGCACACTGAAAGACCGAAAGCATTTCTTTAGCCCCTCAGTCTCTTCAAGATTTCAGGCTTTTGCACCCAGATATTTTTGCATAATTTTCACACTCTGCAAGTCTGAAAAAATTTCTTCTCCATTACCTCATTCTTCAAATTTTAGTCTTTTGCACCCTGACCTTGTCTTCGAAGTCTGAAAGCCTGAAAGTATGAAAATAGCCAAAATTTCATTTCTAGATACTTAAGAGCCATCTACTTCTGGTTTTCTTAGTTAGAGTTTTTTTTCCTTCTTGCTTTAGTATTTTTTTCAATAAATATATTGACATTTGCATGTTTCCTCGCAGGAATTTATGAGAAGTAGACAACATCACCAATGAAGTACCTATTTAAGGGATATCACCCTCCATCAAAGATCAGGAATAAGAACCTAGAGATCACTTATATAGACATCAGGAATGTAGATTGGGACCACTTATTGGTAAGGTGTTCCCAACCAGTAGGGAGAATTGAAGATTGCACCTCCTTGGTCCTATCCAGCCTAGTCAATGGAGAAATACACCCGATAGCAGTCATGTCCTCTGAACTGATCATGATATTGGAAAATCACTACACACTAGATGAAAGGGTGGTCAAGAATATAGAATGAAAAATAGTCCTTTACCTAAGGCCAGACAACATTAAAGATTTCTTCCATCTTCAGAAAGGTGCAGACAAGTTCTATGTCTTCTCCATAGAGAAGGGTTTGAGATGGTTCAGGAACAAAACTGAGGATGCCTATGAGATTTTCAATCAGGAATACCTCTAGCAGCCTCTTCCAAAGAACAAAATAGACAAAATAGATCTCAAAAGGGGATACTTGAGATATGACATCCAGACGACAGTCACATTGATAAGCCAAGTGTATGGACTACCTCAGTCCATCCAACTTGAGAACTGGATGATCTTGTTGATACAGAAGAAAAGGAAACGCAAGGCCAAATTTGATTGGGCCACCATCCTAAGTAATAAATTTGATGAGAAACTAACCATGGTATAGCACAACCCCAAGTTCCATATGACTTCATACAAAGTGTACCTATTGGCTGCACATGCAGAATATCTGGGGCTCACAAAATGGGGAGACTTTGGTGAACTGAATGCATGACCTTTCATTGTCTATCTGCAACTGGTAAGAAGAATAGACATGCCTAAAAATAGCCTAGATTATAGAATAGTGAACAATTCCTTCATCTTTGCAGTCATTAGATCCATAGAGGGGGACTACATAAAGAGACTATCAGAAGAGGTTGCTACCAAAATAAGGGCTATAGGGGTATACTGCATACATTTCACAACCTTCACGTACATCAGATGATGACATTGAAGATGTTAAGTTGATCACCAAAATGTAGAAATATAATGCAAGACATTAAATTAGTTAATGGATTGTATTGTCATTGATGTCAACTTGATATAATCTAATCAGTTATAATCAAAGTGTCAAAGACATTAGAGAATTAGAGAGATTAAGATTATGCTTTCAGTAATGCATAAAAGAAAATAATTCACTAAGTGACTACAAACATCGATGGCTAGTGGAACCTGATGGACAGAGATCACCATAAGTTAAGTCACAGTGATGCCCAAGCAGAGAAACCGACGAGCATTACCGAACAGCAGAATCACAAGCATTACCTACGACTAGAATTATAGTGTTAACCGACAAGAAAAACTTTGCAGTGAAGCCCAAAGGACAATCAACCCTGACAGATAGACAACCCCGATGGAGAAGCTTGAGGAGAATTGGAGTGTGGACTGAAGCTATCAAAGAGTTAAAACATCAAAGTTAACTGAAGTTTAGAAATGACAAAATATCAAGCTAGCAGAGCTAAAGATAGACTTAACTGGTAGTTATCATTGTTTTCATCGACAAGATAAAGCCAGAGATAAGAATAGGATTTAAAGTTGCTTTGTCCAATTGGAAAGAATATTTCTATAAGATAAAAAAATGAGTTATGCTTTAAATTGGGATTGGCTAAGATTGTGGATCACACCAAGAACAAGTAAATCAAGAACCTAGAAACAGTGATATCATGTCTATAAAGAGACAACTTAATTCATTATAAATTAAGGGGAGTGAATGAAAAAGAGGATGCTAAAGTGAAACTAATGAAGAACAACTTCATATAGTCCTAATCAATCAAGCTCAGGAAAGAGCTAGAGATTTATGCGGACACCGAGCAACAGAGCATAACATCACCAAGCAAAAATATAAGTGGATCAAAGGTATTGAAAATATATATTGATCAGAATGATTTAATGAGATTACAATAGATCTGAAAATATTCAAGTATAAGTTGTATATGTGAAGAGATCATACTGTTTTAGTTTAACCATTGATTCAGAAAGTCTCTTAACCAATCAAGATTTAAAGATCCTTTCTATATTGAGATACATCCCAAGGAGTATCAATAAGTTTGATCATGAAGATAGCATGAGATGCCAGATACCATTTGATAAACTAAAAGAGTTTAGACAAGGAAGGTAACATAGAGATTCCCAATATCAAGTGACAAACTAATCTTTTAAATCCTGTAACAAGGTCACACCTAATAGGGTGTTTGTAACCTTTAACAGGGTTGTCTCTTCACCGAGCTCACTTCAGAAGAGTGAAAATTTTGGGTTACCAGTCCCAAGTGGTTTTTACCTTAACATGGTTTTCACTTTAAAATCCATGTGTCAATGTGTCTATGAGTCATTACTTTAGTGATTTTCATTTCACATAGCTAATCTAGATTGATCGGTATACTCTAAGTAATTTATTGTTTTTCGGTAAATTGAAAGACTGCTATTCGGTAAACATAGAGAATAAGGTTTAACATAGCACTCTAAGCAATAGTTATTTGATAAGTATATTTGAAGGCATTCATCTTGTAGGAGTAAAGATAACTAGAGGCTTAATATTGTGGTACTAAGTTTTTGGGTTGATTAATTGGAATATTTTTTAGGCCACTGATTCACCCCCCCCCCTCCCCTCTTAGTTATTACTAACAATTGGTATCAGAGCTTGTGTGCTTAGAAAGGGAGTTTAAGAGCTCAAGAAAAATATCATAAGATGAACAAACAAGATGTGCCCAAGTTGAACAAAGACAACTTTGCATCATGGCAAAGCATAATAAGACTCCACCTATCAGGTATTGGTAATGATGTTACTTGTATGTGGTAGATTTGACCTTGTTAATCAACCATACACTTCAACATAGTCCTTCTTCACCAGATACACACAAGAATGAATATGAGGTTATTCATCTTGCCTGTCTACATGATTCGACATGTTTCCTTCTATCCAGACTAGGTTTTGAAATAGCTCTTAGAATGAGAGTCTCACAACCATAGACCAATCTAGGAATGAAGGATTTTTCTCCATGAATGCAATACAATGCAAGATTATTCTAAGAATTGAAAGATGTAAGCTTAATCTAAGACATGATTTCAATGCAATTATTCTAGAAATTGAAATTAATCTATTGCAAAATGAAATTATTCTATGTAAGATTATCAAGAAATGTGGCAATAATTCAGTACTCTAACAATGCATAAAAATGAGTGGGGGTTTGAAAGAGAGAATGAGAGTTCTTTTATAGACTCAGAGATGATCAGAATAGAAACTTTCCTCTTTGAAATAAAACAGATAGAAAAGCCGGTTTAGAATAGAAAGCTTTATTTAAAAGAATACAATAAATCATTTTCTCTCTGCTTTAACTATTTTCTTTCTTTGATTTTAATTGTTTTATTTGATTTATCTATTTTCTTTCTCTTTAAAGAATAATTAAAGAGAAGTTTCCAATTCTGAACTCAAGAGAAGATTTGTTGACAATATTTAATTAATTAAATAAAATATGACCTCATAATTGTTTTTTCTCAATTATCTGAATAATTAAATTCAATTTGAAAAAGAGGATATTTATTTAATAATTAAATATCATTTAATTCCCTTTTTATGTGTCTTAGCTAAAGAGGGTGAATTTAATTTAATTAAAGTGCTAGGAATTTATTAATTAAATTAATTTTATCACAAGGTTTGTTTGGCCAATACATATTTAGGAATTAAATATAATGTATGATTAATGCAGATTTAGGATTTTCTACATTTGACACTTAGGTCGAGTAGAGTCAGTCAAGACTCAGAATTGCCTAGTACAACAGGACTTAGATGATCTAGAAGAGTGATAAATGCAACAAAATTGGTTAGAGTTGCAAGATGCCAATTTTGGGGTGTTACATTTTACCCCTCTTTGAATTGATGTGCGACCAGCACATTGATTCAAAGAATAGTCTGATACCTGAACCACAGGAGAATAGATTTCAAAGATGATGAAGATTTTAGAGCCATCTCCAGGATAGAGCTTAACTCTTTGAAGTCTAGGTTAGGTTTCCGAGACATCGGTTAAATAGAGTTTTCGAGGGTCATCTTCAGAACGAAGCTTGATCCCAGGGATTTGGGTTAAAATGTCCTGATACCTAATAGATGAAGATTTCAAGAATCATCTCCAAAATGAAGCTTGATCCTTCGAGATCCAAGTTAGAATTCCCTGATACCTAATAGATTAACATCTTTCACAAGACTGTCCCCAGAATGAGGCTCAACCTTCAGGAGTTAGGGTTAGAATGCCCCGATACCTATCCAAAAAGATGGTCAATAAAGGTTTTAGGACTATCTCTAGAATGAAGCTTAGTCCCCCAATATCTAGGTTAGATTGCCCAAACACTGGTTAGATTGATACCTTTCACAACATTGTCCCCAGAACGAGGCTCAACCTTCAGGATTCAGGGTTAAAATGCCTCGATACCTCTCTCAAAAGATAGTAAATAGAGATTCAAAATAATCTCCAGAGTGGAGCTTGATTTTCAAGAGTTAGGGTTAGAATGCCCCAATTCCCAATAGATGAATTTTTGAGAATCATCTCCAGAATGAAGCTTGATCCTCAAGAATATAAGTTAGATTTCTCAGATACTTAAAAGATGAAGAGATGTAGGGAACAGAGATGCCCCTATTGATTGTGGAGTATCTAGTTTTGACTGTGAGGTATGAAAAACTGAACATGCCCCAAGTGATGAGATACCCCTAGCAATGAGGACTTTTGAAAATCAAATAAGATTGATTGGAATAGATTCAATGATGTAATCATCCTGCCCCCTTGGGAGTGAAATGGAAAGATGACACGTCATAATGATGATGGAGAGAAAAAAATTGCAGATAGATGTTGAATCAGAGATCAAGAAGAACTCAGAATAGATTACGGAAGAATCAAAAGATTTACAACCAATTTTGAGTGATTGCGAGGTCTAGTTGACCAAGTTTGACTAGGGTTGACTAGAGTTGACTTTTGAGGAAAAAAGTCAAAGATTTGAGAAAATGATGATAAGATATGATTCTGACAAGAAAGTGACGTCATAAATTTGACTGCACAAGCGTCCGATCGCGTCGGTCCCAAAAAATTTAAAATGCGATTTTGAGCTATATAGAAGTGTCAGATTTTGATTTCGATCACGAAAATGGATTGAGCATATAGCTGAAGATAGAGAGCGAAGATCAACCACTTGTGTAGTAGTGATGAAGCCAGAATAGTGAAGAAGAACTCCCCAATGTACAAATCTAGGAGAATGCAATGAAGTGAACACCGAATTGCTGCCACAATGTAAGTCTAGAATGAAAATGCAATCTTATGCTAGATGCAATACCTAGGACATGGTTGTGAGACCCATCGTATAATCATCATCATTGAGAATTTTTTTGGAACATCAAAGTTGATACAACCCTCACTAGTGCCACAATACAACCATAAGGATATGAATATGAATTTCATCGGAGAAAATGTAGGAAATAAACGTAAGCACTAGGGCACAAAAGCCAAGATGACCTGAACATTATTTCCAGTTAATGTTGCAAGAGTACACTAGTATCGAGGAATTCAAAGCCAAGATAACCATGATTGCAATCATGCGTAAACAAATAGAGAAATAAAAAACAAAGCAATAACAAACAGAGCAACAAAAGGCAAGGAGATAGTACCGACCTCACCATAGCATACAAATAAAAAAGATCCAGGGATGTGAGGCTTTTCCACCTTAGTGCGGGAGCTCTTATCACATATACCCTATTTATTTGATGTTTCCAGATCATTGGGACTACGCCAAAAAGCAGTAGACAAACAAAATATCAATGAAATCCATAAGAATAGACATCATACAAAGAAATATTCAAGCATAGCTCAGCCAGTTTCAAAGTTTGCGAATGTATATGTGTATGAGGTGTTGAAAAACATCGTTGTGCTTGTGAGTGCATTGTGTTTGATTGTTATTAATAGATGTTTACATTTGAGATAGCTGATGTGTGTTGAAAAACACAGATGTTTCCAAAGATAGTGTTAAAAAACATTATTTATGGTGGTGTTGAAAAACACCAGTTTGTGTCAGTAGCAAGTTGTCCTTGAGAAGTGACAAGATTACTGACTCGGGTGTAAATCAAGGATGTGATCAAATGGGGGACTCATGCCCCCAAGTGATGATAACTAACTTGACGTATGTTGTGAGGACAAACCAGATTTGGTTTCCCCCAAGAATATTGTGTTGAATCAATGTCAAGTCAAGAGGGTTCGCAAAAGAACCAGATTGTCATGAAAGTGACCAAAAGCTATGTACAATCTAAAGCAAAGAAATTTCAAGACCGAGTATCAATAGATAGAGCATTGAGTATAACTCCAACTATAATGGATGTGAGAAATCTCAATATTACAGCGATAGTAGACAGACGCAGTGAGAACCATTGGTGATTGATGTGAGAGAGATGCTCAAGTGAAGAGGTCGTAGGACAAGCTAGACATCAGTAGGCAAACGCGGTGAGAACCACTCGTGACTGATGTTAGGGATATTCTTGAGGAAAGAGAACTCAGTATAAGCTAAGGGACAGTAGGCAGACACAGTGAAAACCACTGGTGACTATCATGAAGTAGATCCCAAAAGGTAATAGGACAATGCCCCCAAGACTGGGAGGATTGCCCCGAGAGTATGACCAGTTTCAATCCATGTAAATTGGTGTCTTGATGGGAACTGAAAGCATGCGGAAAAGAAAATGCAAGTAGGAAAGTAGGAATGCTGGAAAGCAATTACATAAAGCCAAGAGGTGTTGTGATAGATATAGCAATGTGGAACAAGAGGCGCCTGTTTACTAGGTTTTCACCTTCTTGGCAAAAATTCTTTTTTTTCTACCATGACGCCTGTTTACCAGGTTTTCATCAATGGCACTTTTCTCTTTTTCTCTTTTTTTGTATGTTTCAATTTTTCAATTTTTTTGTATTTTTTTAATATATGATTTTTTTGGAGATACATCAAAGCGCCTATCGCTAGGTTTTCACTAAGATGATCATTTTTTAGGACATTATCCAATTTTTAGATTTTTAGAGATTTTTTGCAATTTTTAGATTTTTAGAGATTACTTGATCTCAAGCAAGATCACAATGGTTTGCCCCAATGTCTAGAAAGGTGTAGGACATTGCAGATGGATAAGAAAGTTGATGTATGAGATGAATAGCCAATGATGGATAAAGAGGGTGAATGTGAACCTCAAGGACAGTCTCTTCAAGATTACCCAAGCTAGGGAAAAAATAATATGCCAATGTAGGTTCATGGAGCGATGTTGTATAGCATTTAGGGTAATGACCTGATGTTATGAAAAGTATGTGGTCCAAAAGAGTGGACATGTCAAGAGACTTCTAAGAACTTTTTTTTCAATTTTGATCAAGACCAAGGGGTCAATTTCATAGGATAGGCTATAGCTATGATCAGGATAAAGGTTGATGGAGGTATAAGTGCATGCTTTGGATTATGATAGGAATGCACAAAGATAGGAAGGATAGGCTCAGGATAAGAAAGATCATGATAGAGTAGCATGCATGAGAGAAAGTAAATAGGCTGATGGAAGGGATCATGAATGTCAGGATACATGATGCTCATGGATAGGCTCAACCTTGTCAAGATCAGCAGAAGGAACATGGATGTTCACGAGCTAGCTGGATGTAAGATATGATGGGAGAAGATGACATGGAAGGAAATTTCCCCCAAGTGAAGAGTGCAAGTAGGAGGAATTACGCACGATGCCTATTTGCCAGATTTTCATCATGGTACTTATCCAAGGTGCCACAAGAAGTGGTTTTCACCATAGGATAGATTGATTTATCTTTACTTTTGCTACCAAGGTGCCTGTTTACCATGTTTTCACCAAGGCACTTTTTCTTTCTTTTTTTTCCTTTTGATTTTGTGCAGGAACTTAAGCTTCTTTCTCTTTAGATAGTGCTCCTTTGAAGTATATTTTATGATAGGCCAAGGCCGCTGAAGGTACATTCAAAGATGTTGATAGGGTGATGGTAGAGAAGATGATATGGAGGATAAGGAAGATGGTAGCCAAGGATTTATGTGGTGGATTTGATAAGAGGGATGGAAGGATATGAGGTGGATGGTTAAGAGGTAGGTGTAGGATATTGGATAGGGTATGGTAATAAGATCAACATTGACACACCCATTGAAGGATAGTGGACGAATGGAGGAAAAGTGGATGGAATAGCTTGAGACATTGATGGATGAGTGGATATGGATCTTGGTATGCGAGGACCCAAGATGGAGTTAGAAGATGGGAGATGTTTAGATGGAGATGAAG
>MU228135.1:1750997-1798845 GCA_018584345.1 Thuja plicata | reverse complement strand
TAGATGGAGATGAAGTGGAATACTTTGGAAGCTTGGATGCCAACTCTAACTTTTCCTTTTTGTTCAAGTCTTTTAAGATAGACTTGGGAATCCACATAACTTTTGATTTTGTTTTTGTATCCAAGTCCTTCAGAAGAGATTTGGGAATCCACATAGCTTTTGGTTTTCCATTTGTATCAGATGATTTAGAATGCAATTCTTTCACAATGGATTTAGGAACCCATATTTTCTTTGATATTATTCTTTGCTCAGATTTAGAACACAATTCTTCCATGATGGATTTAGGAACCCATATTTGCTTTGATATTATTCTTTTCTCACTAGAACTTTGTGGTCTTTGAATATTTCCTTTTTCTTTGTAGTCACATGTCGATTAGATGGGACATAGTGATCTTCATATGTAGGTGGATTCTTGTATTGCTGATTTCTTCATTGTACATCTGAATTGCTTCCAAAAGACTTAGGAATTATGGATGAATGAGGTTGATATGACTGGTTCATATGGATTGGTTTACAAGGAGAACTCAAGGATGTATGTCTTTGTTGATCTTTGTAGGAGATAGGGTAAGTGGATGACAAGCTAGTAGTGATAGGCATGGTGGATGGAGGGACATAAGGACCCAATATAGATGGAAGGTTTGATGGTCTCAGCTTGGGGATATAGGGACTAAGAATGGACTTGGAAGATAGTAAAGGATAATGCTTACATTTGAATGGAGGGATATAAAGTTTGGAGGGGATATCAACATCTTTAGAGTGAGTTGCATGACCAAGGCTCTTCTCTTTAGAATTCATATATATATCAATAGGAGCATGAGTAGCTTCATTAGGAGTAATTTTTATAGTAGCATCTGAAGCTTGATTGGATTTATTTCTATGCAAGTGATTTTGAGGAATGATAGTTTCTAGATATGGAAGAGCATGACAAGGAGATGATGGGATGCTCTGATCTTGACAAGGATTATTAGATGGTGTATAGAGGGTACCTTTCTCTTGTTTTTCAATAGGCCCATTAGAGATGCCAGAAAGGATATCTTGATCTTGCTTGGGAGATGGATAAGATATAGGAGATGTAAGAGTTTCTTCTGGGAAGAAATGGAAGGGGATGATAAAATAATCATAAGACTCTTGAGATGTGTGACTTTGGTCAACCATTGGATAAGGATGGATGGTGTCTTGATCTTGATCATTATTGATATTTGTTTCTTCATACTTTGGATTTCCCTCTTGACATGCAGCCACTTCTATGGATGAGGTGGGAGTTTTGATATGCATGAGGGATTCTTGAAAGGCTAATGGAGTATCATTTTGAGTAGGCATGATAAGCATTGAAGCACATGGAAGCTTGGGTTCTATGACCTTTGAAGCCTGAGAAGGACTTTCAGTCGTATGTGGATTATCTTGGATCTCTTTTAGAGGTAGTCCCTGACGGTAGACATAGTCAGCATTAGGCTCAATGCATGATAGAGATGATGAAGTTGTTTGTCAAGCTTTAGAAGATAATGGAATGGTGGAAGAAGTAGATGTGATATGGGAAATATTGCTAGACATGGGTAAATCATTAGATGTGATATTAGTATCTTGTTCTTCTATAGATAAATCATTAGGATTGTTCAGTTTAATTATGCCATCATCTAGAAGATCTTGGATTTTATGTTTTAACTCCATGCAATATGAAGTTTTATGCTTGTTATGTCGATGATATGCATAATAGTTACTCAAGAATCTGAATCCACATGATGTGTCTGGAGGCAATGTGATGAGATTATGCTCAAGAAGTTCCTCCAATGTTGATTGATAAGATTGTCCCAAAGGAGTAAAGATTCTCTCTAAAGGATAATTAGACACTTCTTGACTTGCAATATCCTTCTTTTGCGGATTAAAAAGGATTTCATTTGATGTTGTCATAGCTTCCTCTACATTCTCTTGATCAAAGTTGGGATTTTCATAAAATTGTTCTTGATCAAAGATGGGATTATCATACCAAGATTTATCCATGTTGGAAGGAAGTGTGGAGATATAAGAATCATGATCAAATAACAAAGGATAGGTTGATCTCAATGAGGATTCATCGGATGAAGTATCATTTTTCCCCTTTAATCCTTGGAGTTCAGATTCTAAAGTTTGAAGTTGTTTTAATAAATTTTCCCTAAGAATCTCTTCTTTTCTTTTAGACATTGTAAGATTGATTTGATGTGCTTGCTTAAAAGATTGAAGAGAAGGTATGATGAATCAATTGATTGACTAACAGGTGCTGAAGTGATATCTAAAGTGTTGATTAAGTTCAAGACCTAAGGACAAAGGAGATAATGTCCAACTGAGATGGAGGTAAAAATGACTCCGATCTTGAGTCAAGGTTAATGAACCTACTCTCACAACTTAGAACAAGGATAGAGCAGACAAAGATGATAAGATTGAACAAAGGACTCGGTCAATTGGACAAGTGTAAAAACATCAGATTTCAAGATAGCGATAGTTAGACTAACAACATATTGCAGTTGCATGTGAACTAGCAGAAGCATTATGACAGTGCAAATTTCAGAACAGATTGAATGCAGTAGGATAGACAGATGAGAGACCAATTTTTGACAATTTTTTGAAACAAATTTGACATAGTTTTTACAGAGTTTCGACAGAGTTTCAGCAGAGTTTCAACATAGTTTTGATAGAGTTTCGACAAAGTTTTGGCAGGGTTTCGACAGAGTGTCTACCTTGGTTCTTAGTACATTAGCATCTCCTCCATGTACTAGCTTCAAATTATCCCACATTTGCTTTGCAGAGGTGTAGGTTTTGACATATTCAAACTCAACATCGGAGAGTGACAAGGCAAGTTCTATCATCATGCAATTATGCTCATGCTTTTCTCTTAATTTCTCAATAGTATGAGGTTGTGGCACAAAAGATTGTGTCATGTGAATTTTGAAAACATGATAAAGATAAGAAATAAAAGGAATGTCAGAGGCTTACTGAGCATGACAAAGCCTGAGCATATCATGTGCAAGAACTATAAAAAAGGTAAGATGATAAAGTATAGTTTCCAGAGTAAAACCCATACATCTAATGCAATTCTAGAATTAGTCCATACTAATCTATGTGGACCCATGAGGACAAAGAGTTACTATGGAGATAGGTATTTTATTATCTTTGTTGATGATTATTCTAAAATGATGATAGTTATGTTCTTAAAAGATAAATCAGAAGCATTCAAGATGTTTAAATGGTATAAAGCTATGGTAGAAAAAAAAAGTGAAAAGAAATTGAAATGATTAAGGTCAGATAGAGGAAAGGAATTTATTTTATATGAATTCACTAAATATTGCAATGAGAATGGAATTAAAAGACAAGTTTATGCACTGAGAACACCACAATAAAATGGAATTGCTGAGACGAGAAACATATCAATTGTTGACTATGCAAGAACATTGATGATTGAGAAGAGAATCACTCAAAATTTCTGGAGGGAAGATGTCAGTACTTCTATCTACACATTGAACATAGTACAATTGAAGAAGGACACAAAGAAGACACCCTATGAGCTTTGGTATGGTCACACACCTAATGTAAGTTACTTCAGAATATTTGGCAGTCAATGTAAATGAAGGTATCTTTTTAGGGTATTCCACCAAAAGCAAGGTTTATAAATGTCTTAACAAGTCATCTAACAAGATCATTGAAAGTGCAAATGTGAAAATATATGAATTTGCAGAAAAGAATTATAAGGAAAGAAGAAAAGAACCAGAGGACTACAACAGATTTTTTTATACTGTACCTAACACTCTACCTGAGCAATAGTGTATCACTCCCGAGCAACAGAACATTACACCCAAGCATCAGGCTGTAATTATTGAAAATTAGGAAAATTCTCAAGATGGTGTTGCGAGCGATGGAGACCAGAACGCAGGTCAAGAAGATGATCAGAATGATGGACAAAGAGCTGAACTAAAACTTGCCAAGTATGTCAGAAGACATCATCCATAGAATCAAATCATAGGAGATAAGATGGTTGGAATGAGAACAAGAAGTAAGTCACCAAACACTAGATGTTTACTTTGTGATTTTGAGCCTAAATCTATTAATACTACGCTTGAGAATGAAGAATGGGTAAGTTCTCTGAATGAAGAAATGGATCAAATAGAGAAGAACAATGCATGGACACTATTATCAAGACCAGATGACAAGAATTTCATCGGTACCAAATGGATATTTAGAAACAAGATGAATGAGAATGGAGAAGTCACAAGAAACAAAGCAAGGGGCATGCATAAGAAGAAGGTATTGATTATGGAGAAACCTTTGCACCCGTTGCTAGACTATAAGTAGTTAGAATATTACTTGCTTATGTTGCATTCAAAGGATTCAAAGTATACCATATGGATGTCAAATCTGCATTCCCAAATGGAATACTTGAAGAAGAGGTATACATTGAACAACCAGGAGGGTTTGTTGATCCAGACAAGAGAAACATGGTATGTAGACTACATAAAGCCTTGTATGGATTAAAAAAAGAACCTAGAGCCTGGTATGAAAGACTTCACTCCTATCTCATTAGCATTTAATTTGTAAGAATAAGTGAAAACAACAATCTGTACTTAAAAGAAGATACCGATGATAACATTCTGATTGCTGAAATTTTTTTTGATGATATCATTTTTGGGGGAAATGAAATTTTATGAAAATCCTTTGCTAATGAAAAGAGAAAATAATCTGAAATGTCTATGTTTGGAGAGATCAAATTCTTTCTTGGTCTACAAATTCTTCAACAAGATGCAGGCATATATATCACTCAGTCCAAATACATCAAGGGAGTGTTGAAGATATTCAAGATGGAAGATTCCAAACCAGTTGGAACCCCTATGGCTACTAGATGTAAGCTGACAAAACAAGACAAATCAAATGAGGTAAATCAAACCTTATATAGATCAATGATTGGCAAACTAATGTATGTTATTCATACCAGAATAGATATAGCACGTGCAGTTGGAATAGTTGCAAGATTCTCTTCTAATCCCAAAGACTCACATATGACTGTTGTCAAGAGAATTCTGAGATATCGGAAGAACACCGAGGACTATGGCTTATGGTATAAAAGAGAAGGAAAATTTGAGCTACAAGTCTATACAGATGTTGATTGGGCTGGAAACATTGATGACCAAAAGAGCACAACTGGAGGAGCATTCTTCATGGGTGAAAAACTTGTCTCATGGATCAGCAAGAATCAAGGATGCATCTCTTAGTCTACTATAGAAGTAGAATATGTGGTTGCTGCTTCAAATTGCTCCAATATTGCATGGCTCAAACAATTTCTAGAAGGTATGAATATGAATATTCTTGAACCAGTGATTATTTATTGTGATAATACTAGTGCAATTAACATTTCTAAGAATCTAGTCATGCATGCTAAGACTTGTTAGACATGAGATAAGTAACTGAGAGGGGAGGGGTGAATCAGTTACTCCAAAACAAATCCCTTGTCCCTTAGATGTCTTAAACAATATAACACTGTTACTTGGTTAATTAAGATATTCTTCTATAACTCGGGTGTTAAAGCAATCTTTATGATATTGCAATTATACTTTAGTGATAAAGTGCAGAAACATAAAGCATGAAACAAATAACATATAAATAGGTGACACCAAGATTTAATGTAGAAACCCAATATGGGAAAAACCACCAATGTAACTAGTTACTGATTTTTACTCTTCTGAAGTGAGCCCTGTTAGGAGCCAACCATATTAAAGGTTACAAAACACACTGTTAGGTGTGACCCTGTTAGAGGATTTAAATCACCCTGTGAGGAGTGGCCTTGTTAGAGGTCTTCAACACTTTAACATAGAAATGCTACCTTGTGAGAGGATTTGCAAAAAGACTGTTAAGTATACTCTGTTAAGAGATTTGAGATCACTGCTACAATTGTTAGAAAGTAACAATGAATTAACCTGTATGTGTAAGCAATTTTCTTTGCTGATTTAGATCTCTGTTCTAATTATAACTAGATCCTTGCTGATCAAATATTCTATTGCAACTCTGAGTATTTTGTACTCAATCAGAATCCCATCTAATTTTGCCTCCACTCTTCATATCATAGAATTCCACACTTATGCTTCTCTTCAACTTTTCACACACTCACACTCCCATTCAATCCAAACTTGACCTTTCATATATATGATAAGTGTTGTCAAGTTGGATTGAATATACTTCTAAATAAGTAATAAATCACAATTCAGTCAGCCTCATATAACCAATTAATTATATAATATAAACCACTATTAGTCAGCTGACACTGAATAATCAACTTGGTTAACACTGAGTTTCTTTAATGCCCGACCATGACTAAAATGCTCGAGTGACTCATTCAACACTAAACATCTTCAATACCCAACTGATCTGGGTCAACACTAAAAAACTCTTTTCATGCACCAACTGTGCTTGGTCTGAATGTAGATATTTGTGTAACATCATTACATAAGTGTAAATACATGTGTAAAATTAATGACAATACACAATTGAATAATTGTCTTCAACAAGACTAAGCATATTGCTATCAAGTATCACTATTTGAGAGAACAAGTACAAGAAAAAGAGGTGATACTAGAATATATTCAATCAAAGGAACAATTAGCTGATATATTCACCAAGCCATTACCGAAAGATACATTTGAGTACTTGAGACAGAGATTATGGGTACAACCCCTGTCTATCAATCTGTAAGCAGACTAAGAAGCTGCATTAGCCTACACACAATCAGAAGATCATTCATATTGATGCATGTACCAAGATGAATAGAAATAGATACATTTGTACATAGCAAGGTACAAATCTACACCAAACACCAGAGATAATGTATTTTTGATGGATAGGGAAATTCAAGGAATATATTATATAAAGAGATGGAAGATGATATAAAAGAGAATTGTTTGACATTGTGGTGAAAGGGAGAGATTATCTCATTATCATAAGGGAGAAAGATTCATTATCATAATGGAGATATTATCTCATTTATCAAAAAAGATTATATCATTATCCATGAAGAGAAGTTCCTAAGAATCAAAAGGAAGAGTTAATCAATATCCATAGGGAGATATTGATTACATATGAAATATCCATCTAAGGGAGAGAAGTAACAAAGGGAGAGAGTTCATACAAAGGAAGAGATTGTTGTCAAAGGAAAAAGAGATAATCAAGAAGAGGAACAGTCAAGGAAGAACACATATTAGAACAGAGAAAGAAGATGCTACATCTATCTAGTAAAGGGATTGAAGATTGAAGAAGTCCACTCTGCAAGAAACAAATCTAATCTATTTGAGCTTACCGAGAGCCAGACATTTGTAATAGTTACATTAGGAAAGATTGATGAAACTCTTATATTTCATATTGTATTAGTAATAGTATAGTATGATAATGTAGTGTGTTTCCATAAATGACAAAGGGAGAGATTCATGACATGTAACTAATTGAATGTTTGAAGATTTTAGTAGAAAGACAATGCAAAACATTAAATCAGTTAATGGATTGTATTTTCATTGATTTCAACTTGATATAATCTAATTGGTTATAATCAAAGTGTTAAAGACTTCAGAGAATCAGAGAGATTAAGATTATGCTTTGAGTAATGCATAAAAGACAAGTATTCACTAAGTGACTAAAAACACCGACGACTAGTGGAACCCGATGGACAGAGATCACCGAAAGTAAGTCACAATGATGCCCGAGCAAAGAAACTGACAAGCATTACCAAAGAGAAGAATCACAAGAATTACCAATGGCCAGAATTACAGTGTTAACCAACGAGCAAAAATTTGCAGTGAATCCCAAAGGACAAACAACCCTAATGGACAGACAACCCCGATGGAGAAGCCCGAGGAGAACTGGAGTGTTGACCGAAGCTATTAAAGAGTTAAAACACTAAAGTTAACTGAAGTTTAGAAATGAAAAATATCTAGATGGAAAAGGTAAATATAGACTTAACTGTTAGTTATCATTGTTTTCATCAACAAGATAAAGATAGAGATAATTAAAGGATTTAAAGCTATTTTGTCTAGTTGGAAAGAAGATTTCTACGAGATAAAACAAGAGTTATGCTTTAAATCAAGATTGGCAGTAATGAATCCAATAGATCCTATTCCCATGAAGGCACTAATGAATCCACCCAAGAAGATGAATAAGAAATATGGAGAGAGGCCCACAATGCCCTAGTTTAAGAAGGCCCCACCTAAAAAGCCAGGAATAATATATGGGAAAGAATGTGCAGTGGAATATGGTTCCAACCCCAGGCATAAGGCCCCAAAGACTAAGATGACAAGGAAAATAGATCCTCCTGTAGGACCATCATAGGCCACCCAAGGAGAAGGCCCCTCCACCTCTAACCCATCTCCTCCTACCACTGGAGAAGGGAAGAATACTTACAAAAGAAAGAGAGCTTTTGCCTCTCCTCAATTGGAAACTTTGCAAGAAGAAACAAAACTGGAGGATGAACCCCTAGTAAAAGGAAAATATCTTGGGCAGCCTCTCTAAGGAAAAAGGAGATCACAAAGAAGTAGACGGAGGCTTCAAAGGAGCATGACAATCCTTTGGATACCCTAGGCTCAGATGAGTTCCTCATTTCCAATTTTGAAGGCCTAGAGGGTTTTATAGACTAAGGACAAGATACACCTGACTCCACAGCAAGAATTGACATAGGAGCATAGGTTCCCATCCATCCTCAGGTGATATTTACTCCACCTCTGTCCCAATTCACAAACCCAACACTAAAATGTGCCTCTCACAGGAGTGGATTCTAGCGCTAGCCAAAGGGAAAAAACTCAAGATGCTAGCGTTGCCCAAAACATAGAATGGGATAAGACTACTGGAAAGTGATGTTTTTGGAGTGTTATGGGACACTTGAGGGTTTTCATTTATGGAAAAACATCTTATATGATGATCACTTGGAGTTAAGTACATTTTTGAAGATACAGTCTTAAAAATGACTAAGCATAGAAATAGAAGTACAGAGTATAACAGTACTATTTTGATCAATGAAGATCATATATGATAGTTGATGACTTGCAAGCTTAGAGGAAGACACTGTGGGATATTTATGACCTTTAATTAGAGTCACTTGTGTTTTGGTGTTGATCGCAAAGAGTTAGAGTATTTTGAAGACATGCAAAGATAGTGGAATAGTGAAACAGAGTAGATGAATAGTCGCGATGATTGAGGGAGTATAAGATAGAATCCAAACGTGCTAAGTTGGATTGTTATTTTGAATTACCTATAGTTTGGTAGTACAAGTTTGCTGACATTGTATTTAATTTTTGTATAAGTATTTATTCTATTTTTTATTGTATTTGAGAGCTGACTAAATGATGTAACACATATATATGAAGAACATTTTAAAGAGAAGATCTGGAGAGAGATGTTAGAGATTATTGATGGTAGATGTGAGGTCTAAGGTTGACAAATATTATTGAGAGATACAACTAGAACTATCTAAGAATTTGAGATTCTTGTTTTTGTTCATTACTAAGAACACTTTGTAACAGAAGTATTGGTTGTAAGAGCTCTAAGCTTAGTGTACCCCTAACAAGGTGTTGTATACCTTTAACAGGGTTGATATTCCTTTGACAAGGAAATGTACTCTGAAATACTCATCTCCTAATAGGGCTAGGTCTCCTACCATGGACATTATACTTTAGTGCATGCTTGTGGGTACCATCCCCACCGGGGTTTTCCCTTGGCTAGGGTTTCCTCGACAACAAATAATGGTGTTATGAGTTGTGTGTTATTTTCTTATGTTCTTTTCATTTTAGCAATCTTATGGTTTATTTGGAATTGGTTTAAGCTTAATTTAAAGTGTTGTAATATTGATTCACCCCCTCTCATTATTACTCAATCCTAACAATTGGTATTAGATCTATTGGCCCTTGGAGAGAAAGTTTAACAAATTAAGGGAGATCAAGATGGATTCTGAAAGCTTGGAAGAAAACTTTGAAGAAGCACTTGAAGACCTTAACAAAGAAAAAGTAGAGAATGGTGACTTGAGATTCAAATTGAGAAGAGCTGAGGGATTCCATAAGAAACTAAAAGATCAGCTTGAACTTTCCATAAGTCAGAGACAAGACCTTATGGTTCAGATAAAAGAGGATTCCAACAATGATAATTCAGATCATATAAAACAACTTGAACAAGAAAATGATACTTTAAAGATTAATCATGAAATGATGGCTAAAGAGATTTGACAAGAAAAGGATGCTAAAAAAAAAATGAAGAAGCTTTGAAGGATGCTAATATTCTGATGGGACAAATGAAGATTGAACTTGATCACTAAAAGAACAAGTATCTTGAATTAGAGAAATATAATCAAATCATTAAAGGTGAACTTGTTGAGGCAAAGAAATATATTGAGAGACTTCACATGAGAAGTGACTTGATCGATGAAAAAAGAGAAAGATAGAAACCTAAAGGAGACATGACTAGTGTTGGCTTCAATGAAGCTGAATGTTCCAAGAATCAAGAAGAAAAATCTAATGCAAAGACTGATGGAGAAAAGGCTACTCTTGAAGAACCTAAAGAATAGATCAGACCTTTCAAAGGTAGATGTTTTGGATGCAACAAGGTTGGACACATGAAGAGAGATTGCACAGGTAAATCCCCTTTCAAACTATTTTCTTCTTATTACTTTAATTTTCATGCATATGGGCACAAGAAAGAAGAATGGAGGAAACCTGATCAATCTAGATACAGACAAGATAACATTAGGAAAGATTCACCAAATAAAACCACATGTTACAAATGTAATAACCTTGGGTACATTCCAAGGTACTGTAAGTTGCAGGTAAATAAAAATAGATCACCTCCTATTGTCTACAAATGTAACAATCTAGCGCATATAGACAAGTTTTGCAGGTACAGTAGAGAAAATAATAGAAGAGTACCACCTCCTATGGATACAAAGAAGAATGACAGTGATACTGGTAAAAGTCTTGCAAAATACAAAAGTGAATTTGATAGTTTCAAGAAAGAAGAAGATAACAACAATGGTAAGGTATGGAAAGTCAAAGATTCTAATGAGGTATTGGTTTAGGGAGAGACAGTAGATGCTACTGAATGTTTGTCTGATGCTAACAAAGTTGAATCAACCTAAATGACCGAGCACGGCCTTAGGGGGAGCATTGGAAGAAGACACCAGATTATATCTAGGCCCTGATTCTGAGGAGTAAGCTCATGTGAGCTTGGTTATAGTGTAGACAGACATTATGGAACCTATATATATGATTGCAACATCTAAAGATTCATATTTCATGATCGTGAGATTTGTGATTGACTAGACATTTTGCGAAGTTGAGTTTATTAGGTAAAGTGCATTTTCTCAATTAGAGATGAATAAAAGACATCAAATTTACTTATTTCTTCACCATTTGAAGATAAGAGACCAAGGAGAGCAAATTTTAGAGTGTATCAAACTACCAAGCAGCCACATTGCATGATTAATCAAAGTGGAAGTTTGAAATTCAATGTGTTTAAGGTATTTAGACTATCTACTCAAGAAGAAGCTATGGATGCACCATTGATTTATGATGTTATGGATAGACCTAGACATAAATTCAAGAAACATCCCTTTAAGTCTTGTGAGGACAACCCTAAAGGATCTATTTACCAAATATCATACGATGTCCTACACATAGAATATATTAGGGCATACATACATCGCAAATATGAGACATTGGGAGATAGAGATTTTCAAAGAAATGAAGGACATGATTGGACCAGATGGTAAAAAGAAGGATAAATCTAAGACTTTTAGATTTGGCTCACTTCTAGTTCACGTGTATATACATATTCAGCATAAGTTCCCTGGAATGCACCCTAGAGCATGGAAGGAAAGCATACCCACTGGTATTCAGATATCACAGAGTTACATAAGACAAAACAATACATGGGTGGATTACAACTATTTGGGATGATCAAAATTCTACAGATTAAAATGAAGGAAAGAGTAAGAATTTGTGAAGATTTAGTTGAGAGATACAAGGATAGAATCTATTTCATGGTTAAAACTGATTGTGTATGTTTTGAGGCAGTTGTACCAAGGAAGAAATAGTGTTACTCTATGGGATATGAAGTCAGTTTAGAAGTTCTAGTTATGCAAGTAGAATATGTTTTGGCATCTACAGTTGATACATTTGAGGAGAGATGGGGCACATATGAAGAGAATGCATCTAAAGTTAGAGAAGAACAATATATAAGTATAAGGAAGAGAAAGATAGAAAAAATGGTTGATGATATGGTAGCTAAGGCCAGAATAACTAAAGAGGAAATGAAAGATGTGAGGAAGAAGATAAAAAAGAGATCTTCTAGGTTGGAAATCACTACTACTACAACCCTTCCACCTCTAGAAGTTGTGCAAGTAGTTAGTCCACTTTCTACTATGATAGATAAAACTACACCATTACCACCATAGAAGACATTGCAGGAAGAGATAGTAAATCTTGTACCTCAGAGAAATACAAGGTACACTAAACTAGACTCACCTCCTAAGAAATAGAGGACAGAAGGAGAAGAGAATAAAATTGAAAAAGAGACCACCAATGTAAGACAAGAATGGAAGCTGGATATGAAAATGCTATAGAAAAGGTTTATTGAGCAAGGGAAGATTGTTTTATTTGCTGAATTCTATGACATGTATGAGGCATCTGAAAAATTTCTAATTGAGGACATAGTGATTAATCATTTACTTGTTTTAAAGAAGAACCTATTAGAGATAGAGGGTAGTATAACTGAGGAATTGTATGGTAAACTAGAGACTAGAAAACAACTTGTGCATATAGAAGATGAGGCAATTATGAGTCAATCTATTGAAGATATGTTACTAGTAGTTTCTATAACAGACACACACACACACACACACACACACACACACACACACAGAGAGAGGAGCTCAAACCTTTGTTGAGAACTAAAGAAAGACTAGTGAAACTTATGGGCTGAAAATATGATGAAGTCATAAAGGGTACTCAAAAGGCAATAGATTATATGCTTATGAGAAATATTACTGAGAAAACTTTACCTCCAAAACCTACTATGCCTACACCTATAGGAATTGGAGAGAGCTCTAAGTTAGTTGAAGAAAATGTTGAGAAAAGTGAAGTGAGTACTGACAAGAAACCAAATTTGTTTGTTGTTGGTGTGCCTGTGACCCTTGAGACTTCACTTGATGAAAAAGACCGATTTGAAGGAAACATTGATAATACAGTGGAAAATGAAGAAGAAGGATAGAAAGAGGAAGAATAGAAAGAGGAACAGCAGAAAGAAGAATTAGAACAGAGAGAAGAGATAAATACAACAAAAGGAGAAGATGAAAGAGTTGAAGTAAATCATAAAAATGACACATCCACTATTCTATTGTTGGAAAGAAAGGATAAGTCTGTATGCACAAATGTTGACAATATGGATAAGGATGAGCTGATGAGACTATCCTTCATCGCATTCACAAAGGCAAAAGAAAGATCTAAGTAGAAAGGAGACAAAAAGCCTAAGGTAATTACTAGCATAGTTGACACTCTGAATAAACTACTAGTAACTATTTTTTTCCAAGGAAAAGATGATGCAGAGAATCTGAATATGGCACTAGATGATTTTGATAGTCACTATGAGTCCTTCGTGAAGATCATTGAAGAGAAGGTAGAGAAAAGAAAGATAGAGAAGAAATTGAAGGAAATATGCCAGTCTATTTCATGGGACTTGGGAATTCTAAGATCAGCTACATCAAAGGCCAAAAGTTGTGTCACACATGGAAGGATGTTATATAGCTATTGTATGAACCCTATCAGACACATTCAAAATATTGAAGACATTATGGCAAAAGATAGTGCTACTTTGGATAGCATGTTGGACAGTTGTGAGACCTCATCACAATCTGTATTGGAGATGGACAGAGAGGTATCAAATATTTTTGATAAGTTGAATGTCTTGGATATAGAAAAAGGGAGAGCAATGACAAGATTTGGTTTGCTGAAGAGTCTAATCATTCCCAAACTATCAATTCTTGAAGTTCATCTATCTGATATAGAGAAGACTACATATTCAGTGAAAAATTATATTCCCATGGAGTTAAAATTAGTAGAGACTTCATCCTATGCATTGAATGGACTAATACATGTTAGTCAGTTGTTGATAGAGTCATGGAATATAGAAGTGAAGATCTTGGAAGATTCCTTTCAAGATGTTCTAAAACTAGTGAGCAAGCCCTGAATTCTACATTTTTTTTGTAAATTTTGGGCACAAGGGGAGAAGAGAATAAAAATGAGAAAGAAGAAAAGAAAAGAAAAGCTCATTAGAGGAAAAGAGAAGAGAACAGTTAGTGTTTGTTGGAACACTTAGTCATTTTTTGCTAAGTGTTGTCATCAAGGCCAAAGGGAGAGATTTTTGGAAAGTGATGTTTTTGGAGTTTTATGGGACACTTGAGGGTTTTAATTTATGTCAAAACATATGATATGATTATTTCTTGGAGTTAAGTATAGTTTTGGAGATATAGTCTTAAAAATGACGAAGTATAGAAACATAAGTACATAGTATAGCAGTACTATTTTGGACAATGACGATCATATATGATAGTTGATGACTTGCGAGCTTAGAGGAAGACACTTTGGGATATGTATAACCTTTAGTTAAGGTATCTTGTGTTTTGGTGTTGACCGCAGAGAGTTAGACCTTTTTGAAGACATGCGAAGATAGTAGAATAGTGAAACAGAGTAGATGAACAGTCACAATGATTGAAAGAGTATAAGATAGAATCAAAATGTGCTAAGTTGGACTGTTATTGTGAATTAACTATACTTTGGTAGTAAAAGGTCTCTGATATTTTATTTACTTTTTGTATAGGTATTTATTCTTTTTTGTATTTTATTTGAGAGCCAACTAAATGATGTAACACACACACACACACACACACACACATATATATATATATGAAGAACATTTTGTAAAGAGAAGATATGGAAAGAGATGTTAGATATGATTGATGGCAGATGTGAGATCTGAGGTTGAAATATATTATTGAGAGATACAAATAGAAATATCTAAGAATTGGAGATGCTTTTTTTTGTTCATTACTGAGAACACTTTGTAACAGAAGTATTGGTTGTAAGAGTTGTAAGCTCAATGTATGCCTAATAGCGTGTTGTATACCTTTAATAGGGTTTATATTCCTTTAACAAGAAAATGTACTATGTATACTCAGCTCCTAATAGGGATAGGTATCCTAATAGGAAAATTATACTTTAATGCATTCTTGTGGGTACCATCCCCACCAAAGTTTTCCCTTGGCCAAGGTTTCCTCGAAAACAAATAATGGTGTTATGATTTGTGTGTTATTTTTTTATGTTCTTTTCATTTCAACAATCTTATGGTTTATTTGGAATTGGTTTAAGTTTAATTTAAAGTGTTGTAATACTGATTCACCCCCTCTCAGTATTACTCAATCCTAAAAAATACTGAGGGAGAAAGTTCAACACCAACTCTCCTACCGTACATTCTAACTCAATCAACCTCTATCACAACTTCCATTCTGCCTCCTATTTCTACTCTTCCACCTACAATGCAAGCACCAACTCCACCACCATATGCTCCTTTACCTTCCTCTATCTTGATGCCTCAAGTGTTGGTAAGTTCAAAAGCTACACCTTCCCTAAAAACAACACTGGAATCCATGACAGGTCTTAATGCATAAATATCAATTAGTTCTTTTGGGGATGAAGGCAGAGATAAAGGTGAACAAGATGATACAAGGGAAGAAGAGAAGGGAGAGGAAGAGAGGGGAGAGGAAGAAAATAGGGAATAAGGTGAACATGAAGAAGAATCTGATAAAGAGGAGGGGGTAACCCCTGATCCACAAAACCTGGCTTCAGTCCTTCACATCATTCCATATGAGCCGATTACCACCTTTAGTAAACCCACTTGGTTCACTAAAGAGACTTAGCCACAAAAAAGACTTACATAGATGAAGAGGATGGATAAGACACAGATATGTCATTCTTAGGGCAGGCCTTCCATCAAGAAGAGGTTAATATACCAACAAGAACCATATCATACATCACTCAAGACACCAAGGGTCACTGCAAGGCACATGTGGTAGTTCCTTCTACCAGCACATCTCAAGCACAAATAACCCCAGAGGATTATACATTTGAAGAGGTAGACCAAGGAGAACCAACTAGATAAGGGAGTAAGACCCTCACAGCCTTAGGGCTCAAACATGCTCTAGGTTTTATGAGAAAAGATGAGGAAACCATCAAGTCCCTGATAGAGAAGAATGAAGCTCTGAAGAAATTCATCCATAAGATGGTGGGTCCCATTGACCCAAGTTGCCCAGACACCTCATTACAGGCCATACTAGAGAAGAAAGATACTCTAGACTTGCCAACAGGTATGAACCCCTCTTTCATTCAAGAAAGTATTGATTGGAAGAATGATTTTGAACAATTTGGAGAAGGGGTTATCAAGTTAGTTTTAGACCTTTCAAAAATATCATAGTGGAAACCACTAAACTACTAGACATGATGGAGAGTGATACAGGGTTAGATTCAAGATTGACCAAATAGAAGACTGCCCTCCAAGACCTCAAGAAAATCAAGAAGCAATGCTTCCAAATTCTGGTTAAGATATATGAAAGTGCAAAGATATACAACTTTGGTACCTAGATTAAGAGCATATCCAAAACACTTAGGGTTTGTAAAAATTGTCTAGAATGCATACATTAAAAGAATAAGGAAATTATGGAATGGGTAGCAAAGATAGAGAAATTATTCACAGGTATTGACTTAGAGCTATACTGAGACCAATAGAAGCAAATTCTATGCCAATCCAAAGAGGTGATAAAACAATTTAAAGATACGCTGGCAGGAGCTAGCACCAAAGAGGGCCTACACCAACTTTTCTATTCAAAGGAGGATATGTAGAGGATGTTTGAGCATGAAGAATATAGTCATTTCTTTGCTTCTAAATTGACCATTTCTAGAGAAAATCAAGAACGACGCATCACCAAAGTGAAAAGGAAAGAGGTGAACTATGAAGAAGTACATGAGATAGTAAAGATATTGTAGGCTTCTCATCTAGAAGTATTCCCAATTTTATTTCTCAATCCAGACTTAGTCATTTTTTTGAGGGGTGAATTCTTCCATACTTAGCCATTTTTCCAAGGCTAGTCTTTTGGCCTTTCGGCTTCCAAAAGTCCAAAATTTTGGGGGTCCCAAATTTTGGTTCAACACTTAGTCAAATTTGCACTTGAAAAATTTTGGTGCAGAGGTCGAGGTCTAAATTCTAGGCCATTCCAGTGTGATCACTTTTTTGCATGAAAATAGAACTTCAGATCAGATGGATGCATAATTGGAGTTCATTTTGTAACGATTAAGGGTCTTCGATCAGTTACCACATCAAAGATAACCTCAGATGAATATTCCAAGGGATCTCTCATAGATCAAGAAGAAGACTCCAGTTGCACACAAGGGAACTCCAACTCCTCTCTTTCTTCTTTCTTAATGAGTTTGACCCTATTTTCATGGGAAAGGTGATTATAAACAGATCAAGGATCCACGCAGGTAGTTTAGTATTAGTTTAGCAATAGTTTCTTTTAGCAACCTTTAGTTTTAGTTTTTTTTCATTATTTTTAGAGCCTCTAATGCCCTAGTTTCTGGGTTCAGAGTTTGTAGATCAGAATTCTATATATTGTAACCAAAGTAATGTATTATGGTTGAATTATGGATGCAATAAAGGTCTACAATTAGTGCTTCATTCATGGTGTGATATTTTCTGCTATCTATGTGAAATTGATGAATGTGTGTATGCTTATTCATTCTTTTCAAATATCTACTATTTTATTTTTTCTCGAATCTGCGATTCTTTTAATTAGAGTTTATTATTGTTTATCTACCTTGCTGTGACAAATGTATGGGAAAGATCATCTTTTGGGCTCAACGATAAATCTCTCTCTTGTGCGTGCACATCTTGGTGACTTCACAATTTGATAGATTTTGAAAATTTCGCATGCGTAAAGACATTTTATCTCCAAACGATTGCATCGGTTGGGTATATAATTGTGACATGGTCTTATTTATATCTAGTGGATTTGTTCCAAATCTCTCCATCATTCTATTTGCAAGGAAGGATTAACGATGGTTTATGTCTGTTAGGATTTCATTTTCAGAAATTTACCTTATTCTTGTTACCCTACTCCTTTAAATTTTTGTCATAAATCTGAAATCAATTGGAACCATCTTTAGTTTTAAACACCAATTTGCATCATTAGTAAAACTACATTCATTGATAAATTGGAAAATACCAAAAAAGTACTAAAGTTGTTTTGCAGTTTGACATCTTGAAAGTACTAGAAAAGGCCTCCTTGTGAACATTCACATTTATCTTCAACTAATTTACCAAGTAGGTTGTACTACAACCCTGGAGAACCTTGGGAATAACTTCATTATTATTTCAAGAGAGGAAATCAAATCTCAAGATCCTAGCAATTGACTTGTGTAAAAACAATTCTCAACATTTTGTTTTTAAAATCAATTTTTGTATTGGATGTGATAGTTGTTTTTTATTTAAGGTAGTTAGCCCAATTAGTAGTGATCCTAGTGTATACACCTAAAATTGGTCAACACAAGTAAAAAAAATCAATTAAATACAAGCCATCTTGAATTAATTGAAATCAATAAAACCAAATAACTAGGTAATTGAATTAATCATTTAATTAATTAGTTCACCAAATGATTAGATTCAATTCATTAAATCATACATTGCTAAATTAATTAATTATTTTTAATTAATTAAATCCTAATCTCTCTCACCCACCACTACGTTACAAAAAATCACTCAACCAATGGATAATGAGAAAAGAGAGCACGTGGATCAGTCCAAGGCTTTTCTATCTTGACTAATCAATTTAAATGAATCAATCTTGTCCACTCAAAGGGGACACATCACTCAACCTTAGCCTTGTAATCACCCAAAAATGATCATAAAAACCATAAGCCCTTAGTCTCGATTGTTCATCAAGAAAACCTCATTCTTGATTAAATCCTCCAAGTCCTAATCTAAGGAAATTCAACTTATCAATCCGATCTGACCTAAACTCTAGGTCTCATTCAATCATTTCACTTGATCCTATTTAATTAATTAATTCCTAATATCCTAATGTTGTTGACAATTAAATCAAGCTAATACTATTTATTTAATTAATGTCTTAGGATATTGATTAAATAAATGAGAATTGTCAATTAATGACAAAAAGGATTAAATTAATTATGACATCACAATTTGGAGAAAAATGCATAAAATCATTTAAATAATACAAAAAAGATTCATCAAATCAGTTTAGTTCAGTATGTTGGTCCCACTGAGAGGGGGGTGAATCAGACAAATCAAACTTAAACTCTTAAAACTGAACTCATTGATTCACTCGGTAAGTACTGAATATAGTAAATAACCAATTCACCAAATAACATAAGAAGCAATCAATCATTCCAACTCAACAACATCAGATTAACTCATTGACACATGATATAACTCATTAACACCAGATTTAACTCAGTAACACCAGATTTAATGAGGAAACCCAATTTGGGAAAACCCTTTGTGGGAATTGTAACCCACAATAAAAATGTACCCTTCTAAAGTACGCTGGGTTAAGAACTTATCCTATTAAAGATTACAAACACATTTGCTAAATGTGACCCTATTATGGGCTTTACCTCAGATTTTTTTAAGATATTCACCCTATTAGGAGTGACCTTGTTAGAGATCTTCAAACAATGTCACCTAAGTCTAGGTTTTACAAATATGATGGTTAAATCCATTCGGTTAAGATTAGATCTCTTTGTTATAAATATTAATAAGAAACAATAAACTTTGATCTGTAAAAATTAGCAACTCGCTATGCTCACAAGTATTAGATCTTTTATACTCAATTGAATACTGGCATCACATACTCAATTGATCTCTATCTCAAATTGTAGATTATTTAATCCATCTTTCTCTATTATGCTCTGTAAATATTGTTCTTTAGCTTCTTTCCTTTCTCTATTCTACTTGGTAAATGTTGTTCTTCAACTTATTTCCTTCTCCTTAATTTGATTTTCCTTCCTTTGCGCTCATTTGTTTGATCATCTTCTTCATATTTCTCAACTCGGTAAACCAAATCACTTTTACCTCAAAACTTGTAACTTTTATTGGAACTTTCATTTTTTTGTTTAAGCGCTTGATCTTTGCCTTTGATCTTCACATTGAATTTTCTCATTCATAGATCTTGTAACAAACTTATTTTAATTCATTTCCTCATCTAGCTCGTCATTACTTTGTATTAAATTTGATTTTATCATTATTTAATATCATTATATTGTACTCAGTAAAACTTTCTTTGCAACTTGGTAAATGACTTCTTCACTACTCAGTGTCTAACTTATTCTCAGTGCTCGGTAGCTGTAACTGACTCACATAACATTCTACCGACAGACTCAGTCTAGCTCAGTAAAGTATCTATTTCAGTCATAACTTAATTCATTACAGTTCCTAACTTGATCAATCAAATGTACCCATTTGATAACATCAAATATATAGTATAAAAAAACTATAACACCATTACTTCATCATTGTGTGATCTGTATTCGTCACCCATTTAACTTCTTCTCTTAAGATATGGTAACATAAATAAAAATCAATTAATCAATTCATTGACATCAATGAAAAAACAACAACTAATCTAACCATCTCTACAATCAATATACTTGGTATCACTCAGTCTTCGTCATCTTTATCAGATATTAATCAGTTAATCAATAATCTCCCTCTTTGGCATTGATGGAAACCACTATAACAATGTTATAACAATTGATGATGGAAGCTCTCAAATACATAATTATACTTCCTCTAAGTTGATATATTTGTTTCCATTTTGATATTTATGATCTGAATCTCCCTCTTGGATAAATATTCTATTTTTGTAAAATACATTTTGAATCTCCTTCATGAGTAAATATTAGCAATTCATTCTTCTCCCTCAATATCTCTCTATAGATAAATGTCATGAATTCATTATTATCCCTCTTTGAAAACAATGCCAAAAATTCATACTCCTGAAAACTTGTTTAAGTAGTGGGTTATACCTGACATGTACTCATAAGAAATTACATACAAAAATATTTTCACAACTTCAGGAATCACCTAAAATGTTTCACACTAACATCAATTCAGGAATAGATATTCTAATGAAATATAGAATTGATGCAACATGCCTCATGCTCCTTAGTGAACATTGGATAGGGGAAGGACCCCTAATTTAACTCTTAGATACTCAAAAGAATCCCTACGTATTGGCTTTGTAAAGATATCAGCTAGTTGTTCCTTTGAATCCACATATTCCAATTTCACATTTTCCTCTTGAACTTTCTCTCTCAAGTTATGATACTTGATAAAAACGTGCTTGGTCTTTGAATGCATAGCTGGGTTCTTTGATATGTTAATAGCACTTGTATTATCAAAAAAAATAGTAACTGAATATGTGATCTCTTCTTGCATACCTTCAAGTAATTTCTTAATCCATACTATGTTTGCACAATTCATAGCAGTGGCAACATATTCAGCCTCGATAGTAGACTGTGAAATACAACTGTCTCTTGCTCATCCATGTAACCAATCTTTCACCTAGAAATAATGTTCCTACACTATTACTTTTTCTTTCATCAACATTTCCATCCCAATCTGCATCAGTGTATACTTGCAGATCAAAAATACCTCCTTTCTTGTATAGTAAACCAAACTCTTATGCTCCTTTCCAATATCTCAAAATTCTTTTTACTGCAGGCATATGTTTTTCCTTTGGATTAGAAGAAAATCTTGAAACAATTACAACATGTGTTATATCAAGTCTATTGTGAACAACATACTACAATTTACCAATCATGGATCGGTAAAGATTTTTATCCACCTCTTGTGTTTCATCCTCTTTAGATAATTTACATCCAGTAACCATCGGTGTTCCAAGAGGTTTGGAATCTTCTATACCAAAAGTTTTAAGAATATATTTGATATACTTGACTTGTGTAATATAGATTCCTCTGGTAACTTGTTGTATTTTTAGACCTAGAAATAACTTAATCTCTCCAACCATTGACATCTCAAACTCTTTTCTCATTTCATTAGAAAATCCTTTACAGAAAGTGTCATTGCCTCCAAATATAATATCATCAAAAAAAATTTCAGCAATCAAAACTTTATTATCATTGTCACATTTCAAGTAAACATTACTGTTATCACTTTTTCTTTGAAATCCTATTTTGATTAGATAAGAGTGTAGTCTCTCATACCATGCTCAGGGTGCTTGTTTCAATCCATATAAATCTTTATGTAACTTACATACCTTGTTCTTGTTTGTGTTCTCAATGAATCCTTCAAGTTGCTCAATGTATACTTCTTCCTCAAGTATCCCATTAAGTAAGGTAGACATTGTAGTTCCCATCCATAAATTTACTTTCAATAATGATGCCAGAATATTCTGCTTATTTTCATGATGATTATGCATATGTTAGGATGATTTTACTCACCCCATACTTGCATGTGTATGGTTGGCATATATCTCTTACATTACTATGTGGTGTGTTTATCTTACATTTCTATATGATGTGTCTGATGTGGTAGAGGATAGAGACGTAGTTACTTGCATTGTGAGATCCACACATTTGACCGATCAATACCATTATCTATTATATATACATTATGTACATGCTCAACTTTGTGAAGAAGGTTTGTAGGTACCGAGCATTGACTTCCCTGAATTGTTAGGATGAGCGTGCCTTATTATAATAGCTCAATGGTAAGAGAGGGGAGATAGCAAACAGGTTCAAATCCTAACTTAAGCCATTATTGTCCTAAAATAGTGGACAACTATCTTATTTCCTACCTTTCAAATCCGTCAAGGTGACGTCATTTGTGAACCTTTCCTCTTGTTCTTGTTGTTTTATTTTGGGTTCAATCATTTTTGTCACCATGTTGTGTAGTCATGTTGTTTGATGTGATTTTTGTGTTAGTTTTTTATTAAGTAAAATAGGTTTTACAGGGTGCCTGAAACCCAAAACATAGCAACAGATCAGAAAGTATGCCAAACAAAACAAAATAGAGTTCAAAAAACAAAACAGGCTACCACAGGGCCGCAGAAAAACCAAACTAAACTACTGAAAAACAAACAACACAAGGATAACCCAAAGAGCCAGGGAACATAATTAGGAGATGTCCACCATCAGGCAAGCCACCTCAGACTGGAATATCTCCATCTTAGCAAAAAAACCTTTATCTTCTGGAGGTTTTTCGAGGTATCATTCCCCTTCTTCTTCTTCGCACTAGCCCTTGTCCTCTTACCAGGTCCCTCTTTAGTCTTTTGCTCTTTTTCCACACCTGTATTGGCTGCATCAATCCCTTCAGGTTTCTCTTCCAATTTTTCAATGAGAATCTTGGTATTCTCATTAGAGGCTTTGAGTATGTTGAATCTCTATTCAAAAATTATTGTAAGGGTCACCTCAAACCTCAGCATCTTATCCTCCATTTTTTTGACCCTCGTACTCAGATTTGTCTGATCTTCAATAGTGCTATCAACCTTTTTATTGTCTGTCCCTTTTTCTCTATTCTTGAGCTCCCCCACTTCATGGTATAACCATTTAATGGACCTGTAGTTGTCCAACATGTTGTTCCTGGCATTATTTAGAAGATCTAGCTCAAATTTCCTTGAATTGTCACTGAGAACAAATATAGCCAGGTCAATTATCTCCTTCAGATTAATCCTTCCATCCTCACCTTCAATAGCTTTGGGATTAATAACTTCCCTAGTTATCCCCATTTTGGCAGTTTTAACCTCAAAATTACGCCAAACCATTTTCCTCCCCTATGCAGACATTTAGCAATAATAATCATTGTCCTGCCCTTTTTCTTTCATCGTGATGTGGGGATTAGAGAGCTGGGGAAATGAGATATCCTAAGTAGTGCCATAATGTTCATCCTGGAGCTTCTCCTTCTCCTTGTTGCAAGAGCCAGGGGATTTTCTATGAGTGTGGTCCTTGGGATTCTTCCAGCTAGTGTTATCATCCCTATTCTTGCTCTTTTTGTTTTGGTACTTCACAATGGCAGTCTGCCTTCTCTTTTTTCCTTTACCACTAGATATCTCTTCCTCACCATCGGTATTCATCCCTTCCTCATTTTCATTATACTCATCCTCAAATGATATCATAGTGGTAGTATGCTTTTTGGATGGCGTCATCATTTTTTATTTTTTAATGGTATGAAAAATGGCAATACGCTTCTTAGAGGAGGAACCCAGATTAATCTTTTTAATGTCAAAATCTTCCTGACCCTCAGAGTGCATATCCTCACTATCTTTAGTCTTCGAAGGAACATAATCAGAGCTAGAGACATTTATTCTCTCCTCTTTCTCAGTGACCTCCTTCCCCATAATTTGGTCTTTAAAATACTCATAAATAAGAACTAAAAGCCCCTCAAGCAACGTAGGGTTTGCAATAGCTTTATCCCTAACCCAATGATATTTTCATTAATGGAAGCGTATAAGTAGAACGGGATAGAAACCTGCATACCATGCCGAAAGTGGTTCATGAGGACGAAGGGATAGGTTCTGATCCTATCAAACTTGGTGACCAGCATGACATAATAGATGATGGCCCTCGAGAGTGATTTCTGTGTTAGTTGGTTGAGTGATTTATGAGATTAATTATGTAATTAATAATTAAATCTTATTAAATTTGGAAATATTAAATATGATGTTCTTTAATTAATGAAATTAATTAAATATACATGTTAATTAAAAAGACTTAATTAAAAAAGTCTTATTTTGGGAATCGAGGATTTAATTAATTATTAAATCCAAAATTAAGATTTAAAAGCATAATTAATGAATTGACATTTTATTATCAATTTGCATATTATTAATATGCTAAAAATATTCTTTGTTAATTAAATAATATTATGCAATTAAAGTTGCACATTCTTTTATTTAAATTAAAATATAAATTTAAAGTAAAAAGTTGAGTTAATTGGCTAAATTGGAAAAGTGCTTGTAATTATTAATTATAATCAATTAATTATTTTTACTCAATTATAAGTTGAGTTCTATTTTTTTTCTTATTTTCTGATTTGTGTTTTTAGTTGAGTTTTTTTTTAGGGTTGCATGAGCTTTGGAAACCCTATGTTGAGTAGGTTTTCTTTATTAGGTTTCTTTTGGCCATTTTTGCACACACATGTTACACAACTTTTATAGGTTTTGGCTCTGGTGTGGATTGAAGGATATTTTGAAAGCTAAGGTTTTCCAGGGCTGTCAATTATTCTTCGTAGCCTCTGTCAACTAGTGGTTTGAGGTAGGGTTTGAATCCTTTAAATTTTAATATTCAGAGCCCCGTCTTCTATGCGTCTAAAATACTGAAATCCCCTGTGTGTAATTCTTTGTCTGCCTTGTGTTTGTTAAAATCTTAGAAATGGGTTGTTGGTATGATCCTATGGTTTTGCTTTCCCATTTGCATGTCAAATCTATTTTCTGGGTAGATGGAGTTTCATTAGAAAATTATGGTTTTCAAGTTAAGCATTGGGGTTTTTAGACCTGTGATCAAGACAATCATGAACTGTGTTTGATAATAATAGAAAACTTGTGTTAAATTAACCTTAGGGTTTGAATGAAATTAATTTACCATTAGAATTGCCCTTATGTGTTAGCTTTTCGATTTAATAAGTTTTCCCCAAAGCAAATCTAAATGAATTTTAAAAGAAATATTTTGATATGCATATGAGCATACAGGTGTTGCATATGAGTATATTTGTTTACTAAATTTGAAAGAAATCGTTTATTTGTATGTTTAATTAAAAATCTATGTTTAAGAAATAAATGGTTTTTATTCTTTAAATTTATTTATGTATATGTATTTAGAATATAAATATATATATCTTATTGGGAGATTAAAAAATGAAAATTTATTTAAGGAAAAAATTAATAAATAGTATTTATCTATTTGGAATAAGTTATTTAAATTATTTTTTAAAGAAATAATAAAATATTTTCTTTAAAAAAAACAACAATTAAAATTTAGAAAGTGATTGGTTTTTTACTTATAAACATAAAAATAGATAAATAACAAAAAACATAGCAAATTTTTTTTTTTTTTTAAACTTTGTTTAAAAAAATATTAAATAAATAAATTTTAATTGCATGGAGGATTACGCTCCCCACTATCTCTTTATTTTTAAGGGGATGGCTTTAATTAAAAAAACACTCCTCATTCTTAACTTTAAGTTAAGGAGGTGAGAGGGCAGGTGGGGGCCACGTACCCCGTACCCCACCCCCATTGCATTTTTTTTATAAGAGGGGTTCTTTTTAAGAGAATTAAATATTAATGTGTGATTTAAATGAGAGTTGAATTAATATCTTAAATAAAATTAGTATCAATTTTTAATCTAATAATTTATATTTATGTTATTAATTATGTCTTTTATCATTTAAGATTATTTAATATATTAACATGATAATGTTATGTAATCATATTTGATCAGATATTAAATATAATATATGTGTGTTTTATGTCGTGGTATTTTGTGGGTGTATTTTTGTCCATATGGGTAGAGTAATGCCCTAGGTAGGATTTTGTCTTGTGAGACTTGGTATATCTTTTTAATAGATTTATACTTTTTACTCTTTGGTTATATGGTGAGAATTTCATAACCTTTTCACGTCTCGATTGGTTCTTGTATTTTTTTGTATACATCTATTGCTTATGTTGTGTGTTCTTTGAGTCTCTGATCATTATGTTACTTAACCATGAAAAGGTGACGACCACTATTGTGTTGAGTCCTAATTATCTTGGTCACCTTGTTTCTACTGTTATGATGGTTCTGTGTTCTAAATGTTGCTCCTTGTGGATTATGTTAATCCATATTTGGAGATGGGTTATATTAATGTTTTTATGATCATCAATCTTGTGATGTGATATGAGTATTGGTATAGTTTTGTTGAGATGTCCAGTATGGGATGGATAACTTGATCCTTGTATAGGATGTACTATTATTGGTTATGCTCCAGCTTTTGCATTTGTGAATTTCAAAAAAACTTGATGTTTTTAAGAAGTCTTTGCAAGTTTTGAATTTGTCTTCTTCTGGATCTTTTGTTGGGATCATTAGGGTAGGTTATCTAGGAGCATAGAGGGGAAGTGGCTTGCCATGGGGGCCAGGGCCCTAAGAGGCTACTAGGGTAACTCATTGTAAGTGACCTAATAAGTGACAACTTAATAAATCTATTAGGAGAGAAATATTAATAAGATAAATATGTGCCTCACCCATGCCTTGAGTGCTAGTACAGGCTAAGGATGGGAGTGGGAGAAGATGCTTGATTAAGGTCTTGCATGGTTGGAATCATCTTCTATATGAAAGGATTACTAAGCCACATAGAGTCACATGGGGCCAAGGTCCAGAGGGGCTACTAGGGTAACTAAAGGGTAGACTTATCTGATGACACTTCCCTATGTGTGTTCTAGGTTCCTACATGAGTATTTGGTACACTTTCTTTGTCTCTTGACATTTCATACTTTTAACCTTGAATCTTCTTGCTACCTTTTTATCCAGTGTACCTTTGCATTAGTCTTCATTATTGGTTATTTCTCATGTGTGTGGGCCTATTGTTATCTCCTCGACATAGTAAGTGTGGACCTTTGATTTCACGAGGTTGGGTGGTAGTGATTCTTATTACCATTGAGATCTGACATTCGTGACTTTATGCTAGGATGATCCTTGTTGTAGTTGTACCTTCTTGTTATTCATTTTTGGAGACTTGCTCTTATCTTTCTTGTATTGAATATTTGTATCATTATATCATTTGTGACATTCTTGGATATTGTATTGTACTTTATATTTGGTTTTATCACACACCCTGCGACTTGTGTAGTGGATGTTGGTTCATTATGTATACCTTATGGTTTTAGTTATATCTAGGTTTCATTTATGTGATGCACTTATATATTCATTTGCATTATATAGAGATTGTAAATTTTTGTTGCATTTAGTAGATTAAGTAACTTACGTAATTCTAATATTAGCAACATTGGCATGAAAAACATAGTGGATAATCTGAATTCTCTGTATAATCTTCTCGAGAGTAACTACAATGACAAGGTGAAGATTGAGAATGAAGACCCCCAAAAAATTTATATTTTGGGCCCTAGAACCAGGACACGCTCAAGTACAAAAAGGAAGACTGACATCCAGGCCAAAGATATTACCAAGCTGAGGGATTTGATCCAGTGCCTAGAACTTCAGATGGTTGAAGTTCAGATGCTGGAAGACCAGATGGAAAATGCTTAGTTGTTTGGTTGGAAGTTGCTGGGAGCTGGAAGTTTTTTTGTTCTTCGTATGCTAGGAGCTTTTTGCTGATTTATGTGCTTCTTCATTTTCTTCTGATCATTAATGTTCTATCTGGGTTTAGCTTTTTTTGGTGTGCTGTCATGCTTGATAGCTCATTGTATTTTTTGTTGTTTCTTGCTTATCTTTCTAGTACTTTGTAAAGGGTTTCGGGGCCCCTTCAAAACCTATTGTTACCTTAATCAAAAACTTACATAATTCTACATCATGGAACCCTCAGGATTTGGAATCTATAAATTAATTTCATTTATGAGTATGTATTATCTTATGTTATATTGCTTCCACATTCTTATTCATTATCAATTGTAAACTCTTAAGAAAAAAATCATTCTGTAAACTTAGTAGAATGTTTTAGGTTAACTTATCCTGGGTTCCCTAGCAGGGTTTTACAAACTTAACATCCATCTGATATACTTTGAATCCTTTTGAAGAAGCATATGCTAGAAGTATTCTAAATCCTTCAAGTCTATCAATAGGTGCAAAATTATCTCCATGCTCATTCAGTTTGTTTTTGAAAATCCATTTAGTACCAATAACATTTTTGTCTTTAGGCCTGGGTACTAAAGTCCATGTCTTTTTCTTCTCAATTTGATCATACTCTTCTTTCATAGCTTTCATCCAATCTTCATTATCTAGTGCTTCCTTAAATTTCTTTGGCTCAAATGAAGATATCAAACATGTATTGTCTCTAGCCTTGCTCCTTGTCATCACTCCAGCTTCCTTATTTCCAATAATCTTACTCAGGTAATGGTGCCTTCTTATATACTTTACCAAAATAGGCTTGGTAGTTCTCGGTTCATCAATTCAACATTTGGTTGTGGAACTTCTTGTTCATCTTCCTCCTTGGTAGGTGCTCTCGGTATATTTTCAGGTGCATCATGTTTTTGATTGAGGTTAAAATAGTTTTTGAAGGGAACCGTAACCCTGTACAATTTAAAGAGAAAGATATGTAGGAAGCAGCACAACAAAAAAGGAAAAGACAACAAAAAGAAACATCTGGGGGAAATAGATGGAGGCAATAGAAACCCCCCAACAAAAACTACCAGCAAAAAGAATCCAATCCAAAAAAAAAACACAAGCCTGAAGAACAACACAGCTAGGTCACTTTTTCCATAATCTCTACAGAGTCAGCCATCACCATTTTATATTTGTCGATAGCCTCCCTAAGATCCTTGATTTCCTTGGTGTTACCTATTTTTATCTTTTTAGCACTTGCTCTAGTACGAGTTCCAGGGCCAGCATTGCTGGGGTCTTTAGCAACATCATCATCCACAACAATGGGTGTAGAGTTCCCATCAAGCACAGAGAGAAGCACCCTCAAATTTTAATCAGTCACCTTCATGCCCTCATAGTTGTTCTTCATGATTCAGCTGAGAGTGTCTTCAATACCCTGTATATGGATTGAAGTTGTCTGCAGGTGCATCATGTTGTACATATACAAACTTCTCATAATCATCAAGGTCCTTACTATCTTCTTCATTCCTTTCTACAAATTCATCAATTCTTACATTTTCACTTTCCACCATTTTGTTAGTAACCTTTTTCAAAAATTTGTAAACTTTACTCTTTGTAGAATATCCTAACAATATCCCTTCATCTCCTTTTGAATCAAACTTTCCTTCTCTATAATCTTTTAGAATATAGCATTTTCTCCCAAATATTTTAAAGTAACTAACATTAGGTTTGTGATCATACTAGATTTCATAAGGTGTCTTGTTGGTACCTTTCTTCATTTGTACTTGGTTTAATGTATAAACAATAGTACTCATAGCTTCCCTCCAGAATTTATGTGAAACTCTTTTTTCAATCATTAGTGTCCTAGCAAAATCAACAATAGATATGTTCCTTCTCTTAGCAATCCCATACTTCTATGGTGTCCTTGATGCTGACAACTATCTCTTGATTCCATTCTCATTACAAAAAATTTAAACTCATCAGAAGTAAACTCACCTCCTCTGTTGGATCTCAGACATTTCAATTGTCTTCTAGTTTCTTTTTCAACTCGGGCCTTATACCACTTAAACATTTGAAATGCATCAGATTGTTCTTTTAAAAATATTACAGACATCATTCTAGAATAATTATCCACAAATAAAATAAAATATTTGTCTCCATAATAACTTTGAGTTCTCATCGGTCCACATAAATTAGTATGAACTAAATTCAAAATTCCTTGTGTAACATAAGTCTTGCTTGAAAAACTATATTTAGTCATCTTACCCATTTGACATTCTCTACACATAGCATTCTATGGTTTTTCAAGTCTCGGTAGTCCTCTTACTCTATTCTTCTTACTCACTTTGATTAAGTTGTCAAAATTAACATGACAAAGCATTTTGTGCCATAACCAAACATCTTCAACTTTATCAAATAGGTAACTCTTCATAGAAGTATCAAGGTAAAATAGATTACCTTTATATTTTTCTCCAAGAGAAATTGGATTACTCTTCTCATCAAATATTTTCACTCCCTCGTATTGAAATTCCAGTCGATGACCTGAATTGTTTAGTTGTGCAACACTCAACATATTATACTTTAATCCTTAAACCCAATAAACATCATCACATCTTGTGTTATTTAGTATAATTATAGATCCTTTTCCTTTCACAAGATATGGAGTATCATTACCAAATCTAACATAACCTCCATCATGCTTTTCCAAGGAAATAAACTTAAGTGTGTCACCAGTCATGTGATGTGAACAACCACTATCTATAATACATGTTTCATTCTTAATTACTTGTGATATTAGGGCTCTAGGTTCTTCTTCATCAAAATAATCTTTCATAGCAATATAAACAACTTCTTTTTCCTCATTTCTCTCAATAGAATCATCATCACTTTGTCCTTCATTAGAAATATAATAAGATTTCTTACCCTTTTTTGTAGTCTCTGTAGCTCCTTAATCTTTTTTCTCTCTTGTCCTTATATTTCTTTTCCCCCTTATCATTCTATGGACAGTTGGATGTAAAGTGACCAATTTTATCACAATTAAAACATTTCAAGAGTAACTTACCTCGGTATTTTCCTTTGCCTCTTTGTAGCCTTCTAGCCAACAAAGCTTCAAATTCTCTTTCATTCTCAGCACATGCAGTAAATAGCTCTTAATTTCCTTCAGTGCAACTATAGAATTTCTGACTAGCACCACTCAAATAACCATCTCTACCAGTAGCTTCCCTAGCCTTTCCAATCTTTAAAGTAGACTTAAATGCATATTCAATCTTAGAAATAACAGGCACACTATTGTCAAAATCATTTAACTCAAATTCAATTAACTTACCAATAGTAGCATCTAATAAAACATTCATCTAGGGTATAGATCTCATCTCTTGTATAGCAGATACATGACTAGCATAAATCGGTAGTAAAGTTCTCAACATTTTTCTTGTAAAATCATCCTCTGTTATGATACCACCAGCTCCTCTGATATAATTAACAGTCTCCTTAAGTCTTATACTATATTGTATTATGTTCTCTCCTTCCTTCATCCTCATAGAGTCAAATTTTCCTCTCAAACTTTCTTCTTTAGCCTTATGAACATGTTGGTCTCCACCATAGGTCAAAACAATCTTATCCCACATCTATTTCATAGTAGTACAACCATCAAGCTCATCATATTCCTAGTCGGCAAGTGTAGATGCAATCTCAATCATAAATTGTGTGTGTTCGTGTTTCTGTCTTTGCTTGCTGATAGTCAAAGGTGCAGTATTCGGTGCTACATATTCATTCTCAAGATAGTAAAGTGCATACTCTCCTAGTCCAAACACATGCAATCTCATTATACTTTTCCATGTAGAGAAATGATCCCTATTCATATTTGGTGCTTCCCTCTTATACATCTTTAGACCTTAACTCAAGTCCTTTAAAATTATCACTCCAGAGTAACAATTTTTGGTCCCACTAAGAGGGGGTGAATAAAAAAAATCAAACTTAAACTCTTAAAATTGAACTCACTGATTCACTCGGTAAGTACTGGATACAGTAAATAAGCAATTCACCAAATAACATAAGTATCAATCAATCATTCAAACATATCAACATCAGATTAACTCATTGACACATGATATAACTCATTAACACCATATTTAACTCAGTAATGCCATTTTAACGAGGAAACCCAATTTGGGAAAAAACTTTGTGGGAATTGTAACCTGCAATAAAAATGTACCCTTCTGAAGTACGCTTGGTTAAGAACTTATCTTGTTAAATATTACAAGCACATTTGCTAAATTTGACATTGTTAGCATATTTACCTTAGATTTTTTAAGATCTTCACCCTATTAGGAGTGGCCTTTTTATAGGTCTTTAAACACTCATTTGGAATGCCACCTAATTCTAGGTTTTATAAATAGGATGGTTAAATCCACTCGGTTAAGAGATTTTTTTGCTACAAATATTAATAAACAATAGTAAAATTTGATCTGTAAAAATTAGAAACTCACTATGCTTGTATCAGATCCTTTATGTTAAATTGAATATTGGCATCACATACTCCATTGATCTCCTTCACAGACTGTAGATTCTTTAATCTATCTTTCTCTGTTCTGCTCGGTAAATGTTGTTCTTCAGCTTCTTTCCTTCTCTATTGAATTCATCAGAAACCTTATACTCTGTGTAATTCTCTTTCCTTATGTAGACATATGTTTGCCTCTTAATCTCCTTAATTTTATTTTCCTTCCTTCACACTCAGTCATTCAATCATCTTCTCCATATTTCTCAACTCAGTAAACCAAATCACTTTTACCCCAAAACTTGTAACTTTTCTTAGAACTTTCATTTTTTTGTTTAAGCTCTTCATCTTCGCCTTAGATCTTCACATTGAATTTTCTCATTCTTAGATCTTGTAAGAAACTTCTTTTAATTCATTTCCTCATCCATCTCATCATCACTTTGCATTAAATTTGATTTCATCATCATTTAATATCAGTATATTATACTCGGTAAAAATTTCTTTGCAACTCGGTAATTGTCTTATTCATTTCTCGGTATCTAACTTATTCTCGGTGCTCAGTAACTATAATCAACTCACATAACATTCTACCGAATGACTCATTCTAGCTCGATAAAGTATCTCTTTCAGTCATAACTTAATTCATTGCACTTCCCAACTTGATCAATCAAATGTGCCAATTTGATAACATCAAATATATAGTAGAAAACAACTATAACATCATTACTTCATCATTTTCTGATCTGTATTTTTCACCCATTTAACTTCTCCTCTTAAGATATGGTAACATAATAAAAATCAATTAATCAATTGATTGAAATCAATGACAAAACAACAATTGACTAGTCATTTCTACAATCATGATACTCGGTATCAATCGATCTTCATCATCTCCATAATATATTCATCAATTAATCAACATATTCAACTCCTTATCATTTTGGAAACAATTCAAATTATTTTTGTGAACTCATCATTCATTTTAGAAACTCCCAAAATGATTGATTAAGCATTGGAGTTAACTGATTCTTCAACTTTGAGTCCCAACCAATAAAATTAGTTGCACATGGATTGTGCTAGTCTGGGATCAATCTCAATTTTCAATTATTAATCAATATCATCCATAAATTGTCGAGAGGATTTCTATATAATCAGGCCTCCATTATTCAAAAAAGGAGAGAATCGCGAAGTAGAGAAACATTTTTGAGTTGGTGATAGATTATAGTTAATTGTTTATCTTAATCATAGCTCATTTAGCTTACTTGACTTTGCATAATCAAATCATAGGAATATTAATTTCATTTTCTCAATAATGCATTAATCTTGGCTTAATCTATATGTACTTGCATTTCATTTATCTTATCTTTCAAAATCCTTCATTTAGATAGAGTCTATAATCACTGAATTTTGCAATGATCTGAGAGAAAAATTCATGCTCCTGTTTACTAGACTACAATGACTCAATTTGATTGATTTGTGCTTCATTAGTTCAATTTGTTTAATCAATCACACAATGATTCATTAAGTGTTTGTGATGTTAGATAAGTCACATTTCTCACACACATTTCTGGCGCCCACCGTGGGGTAGAACATCCATTTCTAACCTCACATTTGAATTGATTTTTCAAGTCTCGAGATTCTTTTCATATTTTGATTCTATTTTCTCATAGGAGCATTCTCACAGATCAGTATGAGTGGAAATGAATGATCATATAGGAATGTATAGATTTTCATATCAGTGCCTGTAGATTATTGTACAAGAATCTACACTGGTTTTGAAAAAACAACAACATTTTACTAATTTTTGGTCTTGATTTTGACTTTGCTGATGCTGATAGGTTGATTGTTTTTTGTCTCTCTATATTTGCAATAGATTAACATATCTGTGCAGGTCATTTTTCAAAGACATTTAGAAAACATCTAGACCTTTTGTGCAGGACGTGTGTCAGAGAGATAAAAAATGAGACTACTAATTTATTTCATGCAGGTTGTCTAAGGAGAAATGATTGAACTTTATTTTTTTCATTAATAATTTTGTAGGAACCTTGCATGCAAGAATTCTTAAAATAGGAAATTGTTTGATGTGTTTGAGAATAGATAAAATATAGCAAAGTATGCTTTTTTCCCCTTTGAGGGAGAATCATAAATCCAAACCCTCATAGATTTTCTATTTACTTCATGCATACCTTTTAGATGGGCTTTTCCAAAAGGGAAAAATTAATCACCCTTGGAGAATGACCCATGTGAGCATGAGGTTTAAGCCACACCACTCCAACTCACGCTAAAAAACAATTCTTCTTGGGGCCAAAGCCTAATAAGTTAAGTACATTTGAGCTTATACTGGGCTCTTTCCTAGCATATCATAGGGCCCAAGAGGTCTAAATCATGTTTACATGACTAATTGTGCCAAGGTTCTTTGTGGGGCTATACGCCTAAATCACACTTGTGTGGACGTAGATGATGTATTCAAACAGAGACCCTTACTAGATTCCTTAGAATAGCAACTTACCCAGTTCACCCCCGAAAGTGGGATAATCCAAGTGCAAGGGAGATAGTAAATCCTCCAAGACACTCGCCATATTGTGCCCCCATTAGCATTTGGAGTTAGATAATACAACATAATTATACCCATTGCATGGTTGGTGGTGGTCGTATTCTGATTAGCAATTGTGTGTGTACCTAAGTTAGCAAGCGAGGATTTTCTCACTGAGCCAATTGACTATAGGGCTTAGAAAGTGTTGCTATCTTTGATTTATTTTAAGCATGTATTTTTTGTGCTTGTACACTTTGATTTTTCAAACAATCAAAACCTTGAAGAAAAATTGAAAACTAAACAGTAAAATGAAAAATCTTAACAGATAGTTAGAAAAACCTGAAATTTTGTTAGTTTTGTTAGTCCTCTTGGTCTGTTGTGTAGTTTGCACAATCGAGTCTTTTTTTCATCACTTCTAGACCTTTGGTTAGATTTTGTCCTATCTTTTGTATTTCAAATTTAGAATGGTGAGCTTGTCATAATCGATCATCATTTTTAGTTATAATCAGTTGGTAGTCTAATTTTTTCTATCGTGAGTACTGATTTGTTGATCTAGTCCTTTAATTGGTCCTTCATCATCAATTCGGTCTTGTTTATTTTCTATCCTTTTCTGATTCATGAGTGCATTATTATCTAGGTTTGTTAACCTTGACTCAGATCTAAGTCATTTTCATCTCCTTCTTATTTGGACGTTATCTTGTTGTCATCATCATCTATCTGGGACTTAATCAGCATATCAATTTTTACTTCAGTACATATCAGGAAATCAATTGATTCATGCATATACAAACTAGAGGCTCTCTCAAACAATCTCAAGAAGAAGAGAGACAACATATTACACTTGAAGAAAACCCTCTTTTCATAGAAAAAATAGAAACTTCAATCAAAGAAACCTCTCATCGAGATAGGTCGTCTAACCCAAAAGTGTCTAGAGAAAGACAAGGATGAGAAGGTTCTAGATGTAGACATCACAGTGTTAGTATCTTGGCTACTGATAGAAAGAACTCCTTGAGTGAATCCAAGCCCAATGAGGCTAGTATTACTAGATGTAAAAAAAAATAGATACTTTCTCAAGATGATGAAAACTATCATAGCTTGAGAGAAAGAAAAATACTTCCTCAAACTACCATGACAAGGAGCCCAACTCCCTCCTCAATACAGAGTGGAAGACGTCATCGCTGAAGAGGAAGAAACTCCTTTAACTCTGGTAAAAAAAATTGCAAGCCTTGCAAGCTGAACTACAAGAAATGAAAAAGGAAAAAGAGAAAACAAACATGAAATATTCTTTAGACACCATTTGTCCATTTCCTTTCAATAAAAAATTATACTTACCTCCATTCCCACATGCAGTTGAGATCCCAAAATTTGACAAGTATTCTAGTCAATCTGATCCACAAGATCATGTCTATAACATCTATTCTCTATGCATGGAATTTATCCATGAACAAATGTACCTCATACATCTCTTTCCCTAGAGTCTGGGTGGCCAGACTATTAAGTTCTTTTCAAAGTTACCCACAGGGATCAAAACTTTTGACGAACTAATTAATCTATTTTTACAATGGTATTCGTATAACATCCAGCATCCCATGACAATGACTGATTTGTGCAATACCAAGAAATAAACAGAAGAGCCTTTCTAAATTTTCTTTAGTGATGGAGGAAATTGTTTTCTCAATATCCTTGCCTCATACCTGAATTTGAGAAGATGGATATATTCACCAATGCGCTAATCCCTGAATTGAATTTCCCCATACAGATGCAAGGTCCACCCACCTTTGACAAAGTGGTGGAAATTTCCCTAAAAATAGAGGATGTGCTTTTGTGAAAGGGTGAAATCACCCTTTACAAGGAAAACAAATATAGTTTGAGTTCCAAGGAGAAGAAAAATTATCGGAACAAAAATAAAAGTGTAGTAAATGACAGAGTAGCTGACCATGTTGCTCCTAAATCAAAACCAACAGTATTAAATCTGACAAGTGGCACAAAGGCCTTAAAAACTACTGGAAATACCACTAAGGATCCTTCAAAAGGGATAATAAATCTCATGGAAGAGAAACCTTGGCTCGAACGCAAGCATAAATTCACTCCTCTTGGTGAATCATACAAATCTACACTCAAGACTCTTCTGGAAAATAAACTGATCATGTTGTTAAAAAATTTCAAACCATATGTACCTAAGGTGAAACTGAAATGGTGGAATGATAATGACTACTATGAATTATACATGAATAAGGGAGAGAAGACTAAGAAATATTTTAGACTCAAACATAAGATCCAAGATCTCATTTATAATGAAACAATTGTGGTCGACAATCATGCCATGAACATTGATCATAAAGCATTTAAAAATCTCTTCACTAAATATGAGAAATGGGAAAGCTCCAAAGAAGGTTCTAGAATCAATCACACATATGGCACCACTGATGATAATGTTATACATATTCTTGATCTAGTCCTTTCTGAATACTGCAATGTCATTATTGTCAAGAAAGATAAAAAGAGTCTAGAGCGGCTACCATTGTGACCTTTGCACAAGAAAAGATCACCCTAAGAGGATCTGGACCTTCCAACCCTTCTGCATCTAGTAAGCAATCGGCATCATCAAAACCTTCCACATCAAAAAACAAAAAACTAATTACAACCAAATCTAACTCTAATTCCAAACAAATGGTTTCATTTCATGTTGTTGACTACAACATTGTCGAGCAATTGCAAAGAACGAATGCTCAAATCTTAATTTTTGAATTGCTCAAAATCTCTCCATCTCATAGAGATATTTTGGATAAATCCTTGTCAACTGTCAATATCCCTAAGGACTTGGACTTAGATTATTTTCAATACATAATGGGTCACTTGACCTCACCCCACTATATGTCATTTTCAGAAGAAGACAATAATTCTTTGAGTCACCCTCATAATCTCCCCTGCACATTGAAGAGATTTTTAGAGCACAAACCTATGTACCTATTATCTGATAGAACAATTGGGATTTTTAGAGCATGACATTGATCCCAAGAAGAAGATAATAATAAAGGCATATGATGAACAAGATATATCTTCCAAAGGTCTTGTATGTCTACCTATTAGAGTGGGTCCTATAGAAAGAGAATTCATATGTCAGGTGTTGGATCTTCTACTAGCATACAACATTTTTTTTGGAAGACCAAAGATCCAAAATATGCAAGCTAACCTATCCACTTACCACCAATGGATCAAGGTCCCTTTGAATGGTGTTGAATTTGTCATTCCTAAAAATACCATTTATGCTTGCAATGCACTAAAGAAGTCGGTTGATACTCTTATCCCACACAATAGAGAATCTTCTACCTCTGATTCAGCTATAGATATAATGAAATAAATGGAAAAGAAGCTTAAAATCAAAGACACATGGATGGGTGGATACACAATAAAACCTATTATGTCACTAACATCTCTTCCCACATCACCCAAATCTTATGGAAGACATTCACAAGAAATGAAACCATCAACTACACTAGCCAAAGTAATCTATGATGGTAGCTTTATTCAAGAAATTGTACCGCTTGATGATAGAAATGAAGAGAAAGCTATCCTAGAATGGTTGTACAAAGAACCTAAAAATAATGAGGTTAAACATTATGAGATCTCTCCTAATAAATATGGAAAGAGATACAAGTTGGTTCGATGTATGGGTTATCTAGGGAAAGGCCCTATAGGGCCTAATCAAAATGGTCTCATAAAACCCATAGAACTCAAGTATAGAATTTCTAAAGATACAATTGGTTTGGACTTCTTATCAACTAAGGAAATGTGAAATGAAGACACACCCCCTGTAAATGGGATGATTATGAAGAGGAGGATGAATATCCTTATCCTATTCCTTTATGTGTTCTATCTCTTCTTAATAGGGATGAAGAACAAAATCCCTATATCAACGCTACTAAACAAAAAATTCAAGAAGAACAACAAACAAAGGCTTCAACCTCTTACCAAAGTCCTGATACATAGGAATAGAACATAACCATAGCAGAATTTCTGGGAAGGACCCATCCTAATTGGGGTCAAAGGGTAGACTTTACTCATGTCTTAGACATGGTGGACCAAAATAAAAGAGACTCTCGCGAATATGAATTTGAAAGTTTATCTAAAGAAACTCTAGTTAAAGAGGTTGACATAGTACAACAATATGTAACCAAACTCGAGGTAGGTAAAATATCATAGATTAGGTATGATGAGTTAGATCCTTAAATTCCTAACGTGGGCTTTGATAATGTCATTAAGGAACTCACCAATTTGAACACATCTATATAGGGTACTAATTTAGGACTCTACCTAATAGTCCAAGTATGTGATGAACATACCATGAAAACCATAGAACCTATTGAATCATTTCCACTCATGCATCCTAAACTCATTTATTGGGCTTTGCAAGAACAACCCATGACCATGCCTACATTTCCCAATGAGTATGCATTATCTTGATATCTTATTGTTGTTGAACCATTCACCTCTTCCACCAGTGAATCAAGCATGAACATGACTAAAGAAGATAGTACCTTAGTCAAAAAATAAAAAATGAAAGGAAACAAACATTCTGAAGGTGAAAACTACATTATGGTGGTTTTAGAGAAGAAAATAGTAAAAATAAAAGATGCATCCAATGGTGAAAAACTCTCTGAGGCACTTAAGGATGGGGTACTTGATATCTTGTCAAGTCACCTCTAGGAGATATGATTAGTGTTGATAGAACCAACGCAACATGTGAATATTGGAACTGAAGAGCATCCACATATAATCCATCTAGCACAATCATTATCAACAAAGGAGTTGAAAGAGTTCACTAAATTATTTTAAGAAAAAAGGATCAAATCATGGACCTACTTAGATATGTCTAGATTGGATCCAAATCTCATAATGCACCATCTCTCTATTTCACCTTGAGTTAAATGAGTTAAACAAAAACTCAGAAAGATACACCCTCATGTTTCTCTACTAATAAAAGATGAGTTGAAATTTTTTCTCAAAGCTGGATTCATCAGAGCAATTGACTATGTAGAATGGATCTCAAATATTGTGCCGAAATCAAAACCATATAAGTCTATCCAAATATGCATTGATTTCAAAGATCTTAACAGGGCATGTCCCAAATATGAGTTCCCTTTTCCCAATATCGACATGATTATTGATATGACAGCTGAATATGAGATGTACTCATTAATGGATGGCTTCTCAGGGTACAACCAGATCAAGATTTATCCTAAAGATCAAGAGAAGACAACATTCACATGTGCCTGGGGTACCTTCTATTGGATTGTCATGTCATTCGGTTTGAAAAATGTGAGAGCTACATACCAGAGAGATATAAAAACCATCTTCCATGACATGATTCACAAGAACATGGAAAAATATTTGGATAATACAATAGTGAAAATAATGAAAATATAAACACAACTGCAAGATCAAGAAAATATTCTAGACAAGATGGAATAGTTCAGACTAAGGTTGAACTCAAAGAAATATGCATTTGGTGTGACATATGGTAAACTACTAGGATACATTGGCTCAGAAAACGGGATTGAGGTGGATACAACAAAGGTAAAAGTGATCATAATGGTGCAACCATTGAAGAACATCAACCAAATAAGAACACTCTAAGGGGGGATTCAATCAATCAAAAGATTCATCTCACAACTGGATGACAAGGCACAACCATTCAAAAATATCTTACGCAAAGGAGTGACGTATCAATGGGATGAAACATGTGACAAGAACTTTAACCAAATCAAATAATATTTGGAAAATCATTAGTATTGATGTCTCCTATACAGGGTAAGCCATTAATTCTATATATCTTAGCTACTATAATACTACTGGGGACACTCCTTACACAAGAGGATAAGAACAAGAAAGAATATTATATTTACTACATCAATAGAACTATGGTCTCGTATAAGATGAAATACTCAATGATCAATAAGGATTTTTTGGAAGTTGTGTTTGCATCACAAAAAATGAGGCATTATATGATGGCATGCTCTATAACACTGATTGTAAAGATTGATCCACTAAAATACCTCCTAAGAAAAGCTACCTTGATTGACATGTTAGCTAAATGGGTCACGATCCTCAACGAATTTGACATTGAGTATGTCGAATGAAAGGCTATCAAAGGGAAAGCAATTGCAGATCAATTGGTTGAAGCCCTAATATAAGATGATCAACTCATAAACGTTGAGTTCCAAGATGGATCCATTATCCATGTCACTCATAGATCATGTAAGATGTTCTTTGATGACTCTTTTACTCAACAAGGCTCAGGTGAAGATGTGTTATTTATCACTCCTCAGAGATGCTCTATTCCAAACGCATACACGATTTTGTTCCCTTGTAGAAACAATATTGTTAAATATGAATCCTTAGTGAATGGAATGAAATTAGCTATTGAATGGAAAATTTTTGAGTTGCATATTCATGGTGACTCTCAATTAGTAATCAACCAAATCAATGATTTCTATCAAACAAGGGATGATAAACTCATACCTTACAAAATAATGGTTGATGATTTTAAAAACTATTTCACTTTCATCATGTTCCAACTAATTTTGAGGATAAAAAACATAGTTGTCGATGCAATGGCTACACTGGCCTCCTTACCACAACAAGGAGAAGACTTCTATTATGAGTTCCTAGTGGAAGAACTCCATTACCTAGCATACAACTCCCCTAAATCCTAGATATCTATTCTATCATAGGAAAATAATCATCCTTCTACCAACATGTTTATGCTTACCTACACCATCAGGTCATTCCTGATGAGCTAACCCACAATACAAAATGACACTTGATTTGGAATTCCTTAAGGTATGTTTTCACACAAAATGACTTGTATCAGCGAGGAATAGATTGTAATTTTCTTAGGTTCCTATAAAAGGAATATTTCAAATGTGCATTAGTTGAGGTCCATGAAGTTATTTGCGATTCTCATTCTAATGGTCTGACTCTAGCTCAAAAACTACTGAGAGTTGGCTACTATTGGCCATACATGGAGAAAAAATCAATATGGTACTCCAAAGCTTGTAAGAAATAACAACTACATGGAAATATTATACATACTTTAATTGGGGAGCTTATTCCTTTCATCACACATTGGCCCTTTCAGCAATGGACATTTGACCTCATCAAGAAAATATATCTCTCCTCTTCAAATGAACATAAATTCATAATAACAGCCATGGAATACTTCACTAAGTGGGTTGAAGCAGTCCCACTGAAAAAAGAAATAGGAAAATATGTGGCCCTATTCATTTTGAACTACATAATCTATCGATATGATATCTCTTCATCCATTATAAATGATAATGGAGGGAAATTTAAGAACAGTGATATAATTAAACTATGTGATAAGTTCAAAATCAAACAAAAATGTTCTTATATCTATTATCCACAAGGAAATAGGCATCATGAGGCCTCAAATAAGAACCAATTGAAAATATTGCATCACACTGTAAATAAGTTAGGAAAGGATTGGTATTTGCATCTCAATCCTAGATTATGGGCCTAGAGAATAAGCATTATAACACCTACTACAAGAATTTATTTTGATCTAGTATATGAAATAGTAGCAGTCCTGCCCAAAGAAGTAGAGATCCCATCTTTGAAGGTTTCTTTACATAGACTAATAAAAGATGAAAAACACTAAATCTCAAGAATGAAATACCTAGAACTATTGGATGAGCATTGGAAAGCGGCATTCAATCATCTCAGACCATATCAAAAGACAATGTTAAGACAATACAATAAAAATGTCAAACCTAGAGAGCTTCAGGTTGGTGACCTAGTGTTGAGATAAAATCCCCGCAATCAATCACATCGAGAACAAAAGGGGAAGTTTGAACCCAACTGGTTGGGTCCCTACATCATTAATATAGCATTTGGTTCTGGATCCTATCGACTCTCTACACCAAAAGGAGAATAGCTCCAAGAGCCCATCAAAACTCTCCATCTTAAGAAATTCTACACCTAAGAATTCTCTGTATTCATCAGCATGTACATATCTATATTATCCTAAAAAAAGACAAAAGAAAGTGAAAAACATTATGAAGAAAAGATAAAACATAGAAAAATTCCTGAAAAAATGATCATACTAGAGAAAACCTAGCAACAGGTGCCTTGATGAATCACCCAAAAAAATTAGAAAAGAGAAAAATACAAAAAAAAAATGAAAAAGAAAGAAAAAGTGCCTTGGTGAAAACCTGGTAAATATGCGCCTTGGTAGAAAAAATAGAATCTCTACCAAGTAGGTAAAAATGTGGTAAATAGGAACCTCTTATACTCAAGCACTCCATACATCAATGCAAGTCTTGGAATCCTTGATACTTTTATGTCATTTGCTTTAGTTTGTACATAGCTTTTAGTCCTTAAAAAAACCCCGTGACAAATTGTTTTTTTTTAAAACCCTCGTAGCTTGAAATTGATCAAATTCATAGTCTAGGGGAAATAAAATTGGCTTTGTCCTAGCAGTCTAAGTCAAGTTGGTTATTTGGCACATGGTCATCTTCGATTGGAGTTTGTTTTCATTTCAGTCCTAGGGTATTTCTTTTCACTAGGGGGAAAGCGCTCCAATTTGATCAATCTAATGATCCAAACCAGAGTCAGTATCTTAGTCCTTCCTAGTGGATAGTTGGCCACTAACACAATGGTGTTTCTCAAAACCCTAATCAACAATGTTTCTTAACACTACTTATTTGGACACATTTGTTTTTCTTAACACACATTAGATAACACATCATAAACCTAATATTATCTTTATAACCCTCAAGCACACAACTATGTTTCTCAAAATTACACACTCATAAGCACGATGGTGTTTATCAACACCTTACACAGACAAACATATAATGCCTACACACTTGTTGAAGGTATGTTGACCATTTTCTTGGATGTTTTCTATTATCAATGTTTTTCACTCATCTTTTCTTAGATTGTTACTTGTTGGTGTGGTCTCGACGATCCTGCAACATCAAAATAAAATGAGTGTCTATGATAAGAGATTTTGAATTAAGGTGGAAAATAATCACATACCTTGACTCTGTTTACTTTCATGCCAACGTGAGGTCAGAACTATCTCCTTGACTGTTATTAACCTATATGTTTATGCAAGATCACACTCATGGTTATATCGGCTTTGTATGCATCGATGCTATTGTAACTTTGCAATATCAATTGGAAATAATGTTTAGGTCATCTTGGATTTAATACCTTGATGCTTATGCTAGTTTCCCACATTTTATTCGATGAAGGTCATACTCATATCCTTATGGCCACAGTGGCACCAGTAAGGGTTGTATTTGTAACCACCCTAATTTGGTCTGCTCTAACCATAGACCCTATTTTCCCTAAGTGTGATCATACCCCCAATTATTTTAAGACAACTCTTCAATCGGTTGGCATAATTCATTCAAATCAAATTTAATCTCCTAAGTGATTTAGTCACTAAATTTTATTAATCACCTTAGCCAATCAAATCAAATCAATTCAATTCAAATCAAAACATGGCTAAGGTAATTAATTTAAAAGAAATTAAATAAAATCCCTATTATACCTCATCAATTATAAAAGCCTATCCCCTAGTCTAAATTAATCTAATTAATTGGCTATAGTCCTAATTAATTATCAAAAGCTTAAATAATTAATTTCCCTATTTTTGAATGAATATATAAAATATAATTCATTTCATTAATATTCCCTCTAACCTAACCTACCTCAACCACCTTAACCCTGGGTTCAAACCCATCCCAACCTATTCCCCCCATGCTAAGCCTAATCCTAATCTTAATTTCATCCTGACCCACTTCCTAATGATGTCACATTCCTAATTTTGTGATTAAGAATTCAACCCACTCCCAAAAGTCAAAGTTCTCAAGCTTGACCTTAAACCCTCACCTATGCTTCTTAAACCCTCACCATGCCTCTTAAATGCTTTCATAAATGCATCATTTAATGCATATTCCCCTCACCCATACCTCATTAATGCTCCCCTCATTAATGCCTCTTATATCCACCATTAATGTTCTTACACCTCCATTAATGGCTTCCTCTCTCCTCTCACTCTCAAATTCTTCTATAAATATGATGAATTTTGAGCACAAATGGCCCTTAAGTTTTAGAGTTGAAAGCATTGTTATGTTGTTGAAAGCATTGTGAATCTATGTTGCATCTTAACCTTGTTATTATGCATTGTTATTATCTTCATTTTTAGAGTGAATATGCATGTTTCTTAAATATCTAGATTATTTTTTACTCAAACATTACATTCTTAGGTTGCATATGTCATTGATTTGTACATAATCTGAGGGCATGATTATTGCATTCTTCAAAATCCTCCTAGATAGGAAGCAATAGATCGGTTTTAGTGATTTATGTGAAACCCTTGCTTTTTATGCTTTTTCACTAATATAATGATCTATTGAAGTGTTGTGTTTTTCTTAACAGGTGCATAAAATCACACACATATTTATGGCGCCCACCGTGGGGCCATTTTTTAGATTTTGCCTCATTTTTCATCCATTTTCACTAATTTGTCCTCTAAGGTTTTCAGAACAAGCTCATTTTTTGTCATAAAGGCTCGCATCCAGGATATGCCCTCGCATCGCAGAATCTAGGCTCACATCCATGAAATCCTAAGTCATTTCTGGTAAAGGCTCATCTCTGGTTTCATTTCATCACTTTTGGGGGTATTTCATCGCATCTGGTAGATAAGGTTGTTTCCTTGGATTTCTAAAATTGTATCTAGTTTAAAATTTTGAAAATCTGGTTGCCTAACCATTAATGCTTTGATCTATTATGATTTTTCTCTTTAACAACCTAACTTGTCTTTTTAGATCGCTGTCAGAGACTCTTTTTCTAGAAAAGTTGGAAAAAGACTACTGATTTGTGGTTTTACAGGTTGCCAATCCCCCATCTTGACATCTATTTTTGTTATGCATTCCAAACTAAAAACATTTTCCAATCTCTTACTAAATTGACCAGAGGAATATGCTCTTTTCCTTTTAAGGAGAATTAGAAACTCACAAGTCAATTTATCATTTGAAAGGAATTTGGGGTAAACGAACAAGATAAACAAATCGTCTAAATTTTGGGATAGTAAATGAACAAAAAAATCACTAAATCTTGTGGGATAGTAAATGAACAATCAAATCACTAAATTTTGTGGCTCAATGAACAAACACATCACTTAATTCATTTTGGGATAGTAATTGAACAAGAAAATCACCTAACTTTGGGAAAAATGAGCAAAAAAAACTTTTCTTTCAAGTATTTATGCTTTCATTAATTTAGGATCTTTGCTAGAGGTGTTTTGGGAGAAAACTGTTGGAGATTTGATTCTGAGCAGTTGATTGATTGTATGTTTGTCATTGATGACAACATATAATACATAGTAGTAATTTTGTATGCACTTATCAAAATGATGATATGAAGACTTGCATGGATAGATACATGTTGTTGACATGTTTATTATGTTATGTTCATACATGTAAACCCAGATATCATGTTTTGGTAAAGTTATGTAATTCTGTTATTGGCAGTTACAGTTCTGGAAGTGTAACAGTTTAGGGCCGATGTATATCACATGTTTCTTGAGTTGCACCTATCTTCTATATATGTTTGTGTATATTCATGTTTAGTTATGAGCTGACGATATCAATCCAAAGGCGCCAAATGTGTTTCAAGAAGATTACAAAGTTAGAGTAAAACTGGTGAGGCCGACTTAGTGAAGCATTGTGTCTATTTGGTTTATACTTGCACGGTTGTAATTATGCTTGCATGCTTAGTAGAGCCGACAAGAATGTAATGAAGGGTTGTCTTATAGGTCCCATGATCTTATACTATGAGGAAGATACTTATAACAAGTCAAAGGTGACACGCTAAGTGTGAATGATACGAAATGACAAGAAAGATGTACAGAGCAGATTATTAGAGTTGGTTCATTCATCAAAAGTCTATGTGAAGAAGAAGTGAAAGATTGAAATACACTGGAAATGATCAATATAGAAGGTCTACTCTATAGTTCATCATCAGATATAGTGCATATCTGTTATTCAGAAGGTTGTAGCCTTCACTATCAAGCAGTGAGCTTTTGGACAGTGAGTCCATCACCCCTAACAGGCTTATTTTTAAAAGACTCCTAACAGGGTCGGACCCTTAACCAGGTCACTATGTTTATTGCATTGTATTGTACAACTCCTAATAGGGTTGAAATATTTTCTAACAAGGATTACTACAAACAAGTATAGTTTATTGTGGGTGCTAATTCCCACCGGGGTTTTTACCATTTGGTTTCCCCATAATCAAATTGTGTGTTAAGTACTGTGTTATCTAATTAAGCATTTACTTGGTTGTATTCTAAATTTAAAGAAGTAAAAAGAACTGAAGTTACTAATAACTAATTCACCCCCCCCCCCTCT
>MU228135.1:1730059-1740668 GCA_018584345.1 Thuja plicata | reverse complement strand
TAGTTTTCAATTTCTAGACTAAATTGCATTGAAATCATGTCTTAGTTTAGTATCTCATGTTTCAATTTTTAGCATAATCTTTGCATTTGCATAGCATTTATCATGTCAAATCCTTCGTTCTTAGATGGTCCATAGTTGTGAGGCCCTTGTCCTGAGAGCAAATTTCAAAACTCTGTCTAGATAGAAGGCAACAGGTCGAATCACGCTGGCAGGTAGGATGAATAACTCATATTCAGTCTTGTTTGTTCTTGGTGAAGAAGGACTATGTTGAAGTGTTTGGTTGATTGAGAAGGCCAAAATTAACACATACAACCTAAACCATCGTCTCTGCACACTGACGTCTATGAAGATCGGATGGCTCCGCAAACTGACGACTGCAAAATTCCACCGTCTCCGAGGGTCAACTGTTGTTTGCGTGGATTGACCCAAAAATGGAAGAGAAAAGAGGAAGAAGAGAAAAGACAAGGGTCTGGGAGCATTTTTTGATGCCCCAGACGGGCCTGGGACATTTTTTGATGCCCTAGAATGCTATCTGATTGCTAAAATTTGCTTGCTGACTGTAGGAGGAGACCATCACGTTCTGGGCCAAGGAGTGTTATCTAGTGACCATGGAGCTGGAGTAGTAGTTGGCAATGGTAGAGTGGGGATAGGTGATGCTATGTGGATTAGAGCACGTGTGGCATTGGTTGCATCTGCGAGCGCATAATGAGCTCATGTTTACATTGATAGAGAGATGGCATAGCACCACCTCTAGCTTCCACTTCCCTATAGGGGAAGGGACTATCACCCTCCATGATGTATGGCGGATCTACAGAGTGCTCATTCGGGGGCTTATACCTGAGTATTGCATGGAGGGTTCAGAGCCATAAATGGAGATGGCACTGGGGCGGAGGTTTTCTGATTTTCTGATTACACGGCAGTGGATGTCTTAGACAGGGGCTATGACTATGGAGCCACGGCCATGGCAGTTGGCGTTATATCTAGCTAGGTTGATAGGGGGACGTCTCATGCCTGATCATGCAGGCAAGGGGTTCCCCATAGGGTAAGCATGAGTATTGAGCAGCATGGTAGAGGATGGCGACCAGTACTACTAGGGATATGTCATCCTAGGGCAGTTGTATAATCATCTTCATATGTGCGCCTACCACAAGGGTAGGGCACTAGGTCCTGGATGTACGCTCTTGCTAGTATGGGCGTGGGAGTAGATTACAGTCACACAACCGAATAGACATTAGCAGATCCGGGCACATATGATATTTTTGTATGTAGATACAGGCCACCTATTAGTTATGAGGCCACATATTCGATTGGATATTGGCAGAGGAGACTGGACGATATGGCGGCTATACTGTGGGCACCCTATGCAGGGTTTGAGGCCTGGGGTCATGAGATCCCACAGTAAGATGGATACGCGGAGGATGAGTTCTACGACTCATATTATATGAGATTTGTGTAGACTTACTGCTGGCTATTTGTGAGGATGGCATATATGATATCCAGGTACATGTCATCTAGGGTACAGAGGCAGATGGGCCAGATTCAAGAGGCGGTACCAGATGGGTTTCCACATCCATTGGTTACCCAAGAGGTGGGGAGTGTTTGGGGGATAGGTGCAGATCCATGTATAGCACAAGTATCTTTCATGGGGATGATCAAGGTCCCCTAGATCAGGGCTCGAGATTTGTTACAAGATGCAGGTGTAGTACCAGCATATGCACAGTGGTGGGCCACTCACAGACCTATGAGACTGACAGTTCCCAGAGTTATACAGGAGGATGACCAGTTAGGGATCAGAGGAGATGGAGGAGGACAAGAGGGGGATGATGATGAGGAGGGATGAGATGGAGGGGCTGGAGGGAGAAGAGTCCTGCCTAGGGTTTCAGTACCAAGGCAGAGGGGACAGGTGCAGATACCTGTAGGAGGGCAGCCACCCATTATTCCCGATGTACAGGTACAGGGGCAGGATCTGCAGGGGTGACCATAGGGGCCACCACAGGGACCACCACAGGGACAGGGGCTGCCACAGGGACCACCAGGGTAGGGGAAGGTACCACTAGCAGGCTATGTAGCCCAGGAGACACATGATACAGTCATAGCAAAGCGAGATAGCCAGCGGACTGAGCTGGGGAGGGTACAAGGATTATTGGCGACATCTTAGGCGATTGAGGTGAGCGCATAGGCTGAGATTCTGTGATTACAGGGGTTATTGGCTACAGCATAGGCCATAGCTATTAGCCTATAGATGAAGGTAGCCCAGGTATAGAGGGATTTGACAGTAGAGATTGCTCGGGGTGATAGTGCTCAGCGAGCACTAGACATTTTACAGGCTCGGATGGATAGCAGAGAATTTGCTATTATAGAGGAGTATGGAGACCGTGAGGAGGAGTTGGCAGCAATTTCAGTGCAGATAGTGGCTCTTATAGTAGAGTAGGATTTAGCATGGAGACATGCAGAGGACTACAGGGCAGACCGCGATATAGCATTTCTAGCAGGCAGTGCGACAGGTTTGGGTTAGATGATGGTCGATGCCATGGCAGCACAGAGAGAGGCAGGGTGGAGAGGCTGAGAGGCCGCAAACTACATGGGACTTTATCATGGTGCAGTGCCATAGGGGGCACGATGGCCTGCCTATTCTGAGAGGGCACAGACAGAGAGCACTGGCCGAGGATCATAGGGATCAGTGGGGTTACCGCCACGCCCCAGAAGTGGTGCAGGACCATCGCGGCCACCTCCATGATGCTTTTCAGACTTTTTGGATACACATTTTTGACACATGATGTATGATACTGACATTTATGATATATATACATGGACTATTTTTGGACTATGGGACTCTGATTTATGGACATTTGTGATGCTATATGTTTATATGATGTGATGTTTATGCAGGATGTATGGATGCACTATGATGTTATATTATAGTATATGATGTTTAGGACTGACATGCAGGATGAGATGAATTTATGTATGATGATGCTGATGAATTTTTGATGTAGGGATGAGATATATATGTGTGTGTGTGTGTGTGTGTGTGAGAGAGAGAGAGAGAGAGAGAGAGATGTGATGCGGTTAATGCTTATATTTTGTCATGTATGGATGTAATGTGATGATGTATAAATGTAAATGTATATATATGAGTTGTGAAATGAATTTAGAATGAATTAACCCTAAAAATGTTATGGATTTTATTAATGCAACTAAGTGAATGAAATATAATTATATGCAAATGGTACTAAATGATGATTTAAAATGTGTAATGCTAATGAAGTAATAATGCAACTATAAATGAACTAAATGATCAATGCAAATGGTTTAATTGATTAATGAACACTGCAACTAATAATGAATAATGATTAATGAAATGAACAATGCAACGGATAATGAATAATGATTAATGAACTAAATGAACAATGCAACGGATAATGAACTAAATGAACAATGCAACTGATAATGAATAATGACTAATGAACTAAATGAACAGTGCAATAGATGCAATATGAGACAAATGAGGACACTATTTTTGTGTGTATCAAAATAGGTTTGATAAAATTACGTAGGTGACCAGATAGGGGAATAAATTAAAACCTTTGCCAAGAGCAAAATCATAATGCAATATGACCTATCTACAATGCAAAGACTAACTACATGATGATAGTGGGATTGATACCGTGTTAATGTTGGAGAGCCACCCTAGTTTGATATTGCAAAAGGAGGTATGCACCATGTGCTAGAAAACACAAGTGACATGGTTCCTTTGCGTGGACTAGACTCTCAGACAAATAGGTTGTCTGGAACAAGAATGCAAGATATCAGGTATGATGGATCTTATGAAATGTTACTCATGAGGAGATGCAGTACATCTAGATCTTTTGAGGGATTTGAGATGCATGAATCCTACCCCCAATGAGGCATACATAGTCATAACCGAATATCAAAACATAAATGTACTAACAAAATATAACAAGAACATCATACCACAAATGACATGTATTTCACCATATACTCACCATAATGAACCGGGATATAAAAGATCGAGGCTGTCGCGATAAGGACATAGTGAAACACAAGATAAAATCAACAAAAAGGCATCCTAACCAAGTGGTCATTCAATCCAAAATTTCTTTCCATGAACAATTTTGATGTGAGGATTGATAGAATAGCCGACATCGGAAGGATGCATCCTGATGGGCAAAAGTTTGATTGATAAAAATGAGAATTTGTTGGCAATTGCTTGTGAATAGAATGAACAAGAAAAGTCAATCTGTCTGTTGATTTGATGTAAAAATTTTGTGATCACTGTGTCTAGAACAAAGCTTAGTGTTTGATTTGGTAAGCTCAGTCATGCGGGAATCATTATTGTGAAAGTAGAAAGATGGTCAAAGAACTACCTACACAAATATGGGTAGTGACGCTTATTATGAAAGGTGATGCAAGCTGTATAGACAAATGGTGGGAACTGATGGTGGATCTAACTATGCATGGCGCCTAAAACATGTTTTCACCATGGTACTTATCCATTGTGCCACCAAAGTGGTTTTCACAGATGGACAAATTTATTTCTCTTTCTCTTGCTTTGTTGATATTCTTTTCAAGCTTTTGTATTTTTTATGTTCTTTTTTTTGTTTTTTTTGTTTTTTTTTTTTGCTTTTTGCTTGCTTTTTGAATGTTTTTGGATTTTCTGCTTTTCTAATTTTTTAAATTTTTGAAAATTTATGCTATACAATGGACTATGGACTGATCAAGCATAGAAGCGCTTGATATGTACAATATTTAATTGATTAGGGAGTGGATCTCCCTTTGGGGACACAATCTGATAGGCGCCTGAACCATACTTTGTTGTAACAATGAAGGGACCCAACCAATTAGGTTCAAACTTCCCTTTCTTCTCACGGTTTTGGAGGTTCTTCATATTATGTTGCAGGACAAGATCACCAACCTCAAACTAACAAGGTTTGATCCTTTTGTTTAACTGAAGGTGAAGGCAATTTTGATACACACGGAGGTGGTCTAGGGCATTGAGGCATCTCTCAACAAGGAGTTCCAGCTCTTGCAAGTGGGCAACTCTATATTCTTCTTCAGACAACAGATTCTTGAGAGAGATTCTGAGGGAACGGAGCTCAATTTCAATGGGTAGAATAGCCTCAGTACCATAATAAAGGGCAAAGGGAGTGGCTCCCATGGGGGTTTGAATAGAGGTGTGGTAAGCCCAAAGGGTAGGTTGAGGTAAAGGTTCCAATCATGGCCAGCTTCATCGACTATTTTCTTGAGGATTCTGAGGATGGTTTTATTCGTAGCCTCAGCTTGACCGTTGCTTTGTGGAAAGTACTTGGAAGAGGTATGGTGGATAATACTGAACTTCCTACATAGCTCTGTGACATCCTTGTTCTTGAAAGGTCCTCCATTATCAGTAACAATGTCCTAAGGAATGCCATAGCGACAGATAAGATAGTTCAAAATAAACTTTGAAGTCTATTTTCTAGTAGTGTAAGTGAGAGGAACAGCTTCGACCCACTTGGTAAAGTACTCTGTAGCAGCCAGGATGTATTTATGGCCATTGGATGAATTAGGGAAAATCTGGCCAATGATTTCAAGACCCCAACATGAAAAAGGCCAAGGGGTGATGGTGGGTTGGAGGGATTGGGAGGGAGCATGTATCAAATTGTCATGTTGCTGACAAGGTACACACTTCTTCACATAGTTGTAGGCATCTTGCTCCATAGTAGGCCAGTAATATCCAGTGCGTAACAACTTTTTGGCCAAAGTAAGTCCACTAGAGTGGGCCCCGTAGATTCCTTGGTGTACCTCCTCCAAGGACGTTTGTGCTTCATCAGAATTCAGACACCTTAAAAGAGTTCCATTGAAATACTTTTGGAAGAGGGTATAAGAAAGGATTGTGTATCAGGAAGTGCGGCGAATGAAGGTTTTACATTGATTCAGGGTTAAAGTAAGTGGGGTATGTCCATCGCGTAGGTAGGAATACACTTCTTGGTACCATGGGGAATTAGGATCAGCAATTTCACACACCATTTCAGAATTTGGTTTGTCATAGGCAGGGACCGTAAGATTCTCAACAAGAAACTCACACCGTGCACTGTGTTCTGGCATAGTGATCAGGACCCAATTGTTGCCATGGAATCTGTTGCTTTGTTGTTTGTGCGAGGGATCTATTGGAAGATTAACTCAGTGAAATGCATCCTGAGATCTTCAACTGTTTGGCGATAGGGAAGAAACTTGTCATCCTTCATTTGATATTCATCCATAACTTGTTTGACAACCAATTGTGAATCACCAAGCACCAATAAAGTGAGAATATTCCATTATATGGCCTGTCAAAGTCCAAGTACAAGGGCTTCATACTCTGTAATGTTGTTGGTACAAGGAAACTGTAATTTGAAAGATTTAGGGATGAGATCCCCTTTTGGTGTAACAAACAAGATTCCTGTCCCCGATCCTTTCTGAGTGAAGGATCCATCAAAATAAAGCTTCCATGGTGGACTCGGGGCAAGATTAAGGACTGATTCATCTAGAAAATCTATGATCAGAGGATGTTTACCATCAACGGGTGCTTCAGCTAGTTGATCTGCAATTACTTGTCCTTTGATAGCTTTTCGATCCACATAAACAATGTCGAACTCACTAAGGATCATGACCCATTTTGATGTATGACCAGTAAGAGCAGTGCATGCCAGGAGATACTTGAGTGGATCAATTTTGGCAACAAGATGAATCTTATGATTAAGCATATAATGTCATAGTTTTTGTGTACAAAAAACAATGGCCAAACATGCCTTCTCAATTAAGGAATACTTCAACTCATAGCCAATAAGAGTTCTGCTGAGATAGTAAATTGCTCTCTCTTTGCCGATGTCATCTAATTGTGCCAGGAGGGCTCCCAACGTGACCTCTATAGCAGATATGTACAAAATCAGAGGATAACCAGCAATAAGTGGTACCAATACAGGTGGATTAGCTAGATATCCTTTTAGTTTCTCAAATGCATTTTGACACAAGCAATCCCACTGGAACTTGATATTCTTGCGTAGGAGATGGGAGAATGGATGCACCTTGTTAGCCAGTTGTGACATGAACCTTTTGATTGATTGTAGCTTGCCTTGTAAACTGTGTAATTGCTTCAATGTTTTGGGTGGTGGCATCTCTAGGATTGCTTTCACTTTCTTTGGATCAACTTCTATTCCACGCCGTGACACAATGTATCCTAGCAGCTTACCAGACTGTACTCCAAAAACACACTTCTTAGGATTCAACCTAATTTTATACTTCTCCAATTACTCAAAGATGGTAGTAAGGATAGGAATATGTGATTCCCTTTTTTTGGATTTTCCTAAAAGATCATCCACATAATCTTCCATGATGACATGCAAAAGGTCATGAAAGATGGTATCTCGTTGATAAGTCACTACAACATTTTTAAGGCCAAAAGGCATCACCTGACAACAGAAGGTGCCCCAAGGCATTGTGAATGTGATTTTGTGCTGGTCTTCTGGTGTTATCCTAATCTAATTATAACCTAAGAAGCCATCCATAAGTGACAACATTTCATGTCCTGTCATCAAATACACTATAATGTCAATATTAGGAAGTGGAAAATCATCCTTGGGACATGCAAGGTTTAGGTCTCTGAAATCAATGCAGATGTGAATGCCCCCAGCAGGCTTACCTACTGGTACAATATTAGAAACCCATTCAGGATAATCAATTGGTCTAATTACTTCAGCGTCCAACATCTTTTGAAGCTCTACTTTGACTACTAATGCGACTTGAGGATGCATCTTGCAAAGTTTCTGCTTAAAAAGTTTTACACTTGGATCTACAGAAAGATGATGCATGAAAAGATCTGTATCGAGCCCGAGCATGTCTTTGTAGGTCTAGGCAAAGTTGATTTTTTGTTTATGCAAGAATGTTGTCATGTCTTTCTTTTCTTGATCGCTGAGAGAAACTGCAATGTAGGTGATGTGTGGATCTTCTTCCATTTCTAGGTTGATTGGGATAGTATCTTCAATGATCATAGAGGACACTTCGGGTTCTGACGATATAAATGGAAAGTCATCCTCTCCCTCCTCTAGTGCCTTGGAAGGGTTTTCACTAGAGGAAGCGTCCTTTATTTTGTCTTTTTCTTCATCCAAAGGTGCCTGTGAGAGGTTTTCACCAGAGGATGTATTTTCATTTTTTTATTTTTTATTTTCTTTTTCACTTTTGCGACTGAGAGAGTTGACTTGGATACCAAAGTAGGCTTGTTTTTTGTAGTGTATATGATGTTTGTATTCTCATAGATTCTTAAGTCCAAAGAGGGCTAAAACTGCCTCATCCGAATCACATATGTCCAAAGCTGGTGCTGAGTCTTGTTGATCCTAGTCAATTAATTTAGGGTTTGTGAGGGGTAGACGAGGGGATGAAAGGTCAGCTTGGGTGATAGTGAAGACATGGTGATTTTTGTTTAAGTTATCTTCAATATATTGGAAAGGAATTTTGAAGAACTCTTCCTCAGTGTCTGAATCTGAGGCAGCTAAACAATAATATTTAGCAAAGTTAGTCTTATTCTCTATGGAACCCAATCCGTGTCCTTTAGGATATCCATTAGCTTTTATGATCTTCTTCTTACCTGTTTCATTAGCTCCAAGACCAGTACCATGATATCCCATGCCTTCGACAATGGGAGTAACTTTAGGATACTTTCCCTTGGGGAAAATTATAGGTCGTTCTTCTTCATCATTATAGAGCCAATCAAGGACACTATATTCCATGTGTTCATCTGATAGGGACCCCCAATATTCAAAAATAGTTGACTTACAGTGCATAAGTGCTTTATCCTTGGAGAGGGGTAATGGTGAGGGTCTTCCATAAGACTTCAGAGACAAAGGGAATTGCCCAATACATAAAGCACTTTCAAATTTATACTCTCCCATGCCTTGATCTATAAATGTTGTCTTTGCTTCAGATGAGGAGGGTTTGTCTTTAGTAGCTTTGTCTTCAGTAACTTTTTCCTTTCCTTTGGATTTCTTAGTTGGTGTTTCTGATGTCTTTTCTAGAAAAAGGGTTTCTTGATTGGAATGTCGGCCAAACTCATTCAACGGACAGTAATTAGCTCGTTTGCCTTCCAATCTTTTGCAATATTGAAAGGGCTCAGGATCTCCAAGAATTGTGATTTCTCTACCGTGAAGTGGGAACTTCAGACATTGATGATAGGTAGAGGGTACACCTTTGATAGTGTGTATCCATGGACGTCCTAGAAAGATGTTATAAGGTAGATCTAGATCCACTACATGGCAAATTATTTCAATCAGGGTCGGGCCCACTTGTAAGGGTAGTGTGATCAAACCCTTGCTTGCTCGTTCTCGATCATCATAGACTTTTATTGTGATTCATTTATTTGTATCAATGAGGTCCTCAGAAAAACTGATATTATGAATCATTTTCAATGTGCACAAATTTAGGCCAGATCCACCATCTATGAGGACTTGTTTTACTCTTGTGGAGTGGATTTTGCATTCTATATGGAGGGACTTATTATGATGAGGATCAGGACCACCAAAGTCCTTATCAGTGAAGACTAGATGTTCTTGTATGGCTAGGTTCCCTATCATAGCTTTGAATTATGTAGCATTGATGTTCTCAGGGACATGGGATTCATTTAGAGATTTATCAAGGACTTCTCTATGAGTTGGTGAAGTTGTCAAAAGCTCTAGAATGGATATCTGTGCAGGCATCTTTTGTAATTGGGCCAACAAGTCAAAATGCAAAGTAGGTCAAGCAGCAATAGATGGTGTGGCTAGTGGATTTGCAGATGTAGAAGGTTTATCAACAGCTTGAACAGTGACTCTAGGTCTACGTGTAGTAGCATTATAATCAGCAGTAGGTGAGAGGAACAACTTTGACCCATTTTGTAACGTACTTCGTAGCAACTAAGATGTATTTATGGCCATTGGATGAATTAGGGAAAATCTGGCCAAAATGTACATGTTGGAATCTAACCTATTGGGAGCACACTCAGACATGCAAACGTTAGAGAAATATGTCAAATAAGCATACCTAACATGTCTAAACATACTCTAAAACAAAGGATCTCATCATGACCTCCAATGAGCTAAACAAGGGCACCCAATGCCTTGTTAATTTTCTCTTAGAGAAGGTTTGTGGGTGTACTCTCCCAACACAATATATTAATCCCACTTGATTGATTGAAGATGCAAGCTAACAAGTGAAGAACTCAAGAGCAAGTATGAGGAACTTGTCTCAAGCCATCACCATGACTATATGGATGCAAAGACTAAACTAGATTTATATGCAAGATGAAACAAAACTAACTAAGATTCATTCCATTATGTCCTAAGATGTGATATCTAGATTACCAAAATGAACTAAGCATGAACTAAAAACTAAGCTTGCTATGAAAATGCTAAATTCTCTAGAATCAAACTAACATGATAATAATGCATAAAAGGGAGATGATTTGCTCTTGCCAATGGCCTCTATTTATAGAGTTTTTGGAGGAGAAAGAGGGCTTGGATGAGGTGGAGCTCATGTGGCATCCACATAGGTGCCACATGAGGGACACATAAGCCATGCAAGAGGCCCACTTTGCTCACACATG
>MU228135.1:1705804-1718665 GCA_018584345.1 Thuja plicata | reverse complement strand
ATTTAGAAAGTCTGGTTTGCCAATATATTTCATCTCCTTTAACTATTAAAATTTTGATCTATTTATAGGTCCTTAACCATCTTGGAATCCTTAAAGTTAGGATGCAACAAGCTTCGGATGGTTTAAGGAACCTAACCCTAAAAGTATAGAAAATATAAGAAATGAGAATGTATAAGCGGTGGGAAGACAAAAATAGGGGATGAGATCGGATTTTCTTTGTCTTCATCTGGATTCTGGTGCCTTTGTCTGACAATGTTTAGGATAGCATCAAATATTTATACTAAGATCAAGTGACCACCATTTCAGGCTAACCTACACTTGTCTTTGATAATAACTAACCTCCCTGTGCTCAATGATCAAGCGCCAAGTGTTCCTTTTTACTCCTCATCTAGGATCTCCTCCTCTATTACCGCGGGATTTTTCTTCTTTGGTTTGGTCATCACATCCCAAGCTATCACTTCCTCCTCTGCAAGCCATTTAAAACTTTGTATACTATGCAGTTGTCCCTTCTGTCTCTCCCATCTGACATCAGTGATGTTTTTGACACCAATTAAAAACTTGTTTATGTCAGTCTCTGCCTTGAATGCTTCATCCAAAATCTTATTAAAACCATCTAAAACTAAATTAGATTATGTAATAAATTCCTCATTTCTTGGCATTTTTCTATAATACTCATTCCTCCAGGCCTCTAAGGCCTTGACCTAATCATCTTCTCCTTTCAAAGGAGGAACAAACCTATTAAAATCTGGTGAGAATAGGCTTATCTTAGCCTCTATCTGATTGAGTTTACCTTTGAAGAAAGATAAAGATACATTTACATTTTTTATCTCATCTTCTACCTCTGTAACAATTTCTGGTAAATCTAATCTGTCTTGCTGCAAAGAGGCAAGTTTCTCAAACATTTGCATCCTAGGAGACCAAGTGACAAAATAAGGGTTCAAAACTGAAATATACCCTGTTACTTCAGCATGTAATGTGGGTAATTTTTTATAAGCATTAAGGATGATATCTATTTTATCTTTTAGTATATCTATCCTATGCTAAAGAATTCTTCTTAATGCATTAATGGCCACCTCATTATTCCTTTTGGCCACATCCTCTATTTCAACCACTTCCTTTGCTTCAACTTTTTCCTCTATTTGCAAAGGTTGCACTGTGGGCACATATACCACTTCAGGTTTCTCTTATAATTGCTTTTTCATCTCTAGAATTACCATGTCCTATTGATGTATCTTTATATGACATAATTCCCTATCCTTTGCTAGGGCACTAGCCTCCTCAATCAAAATACCACACTTTTTAGACAACTATTTTGTCTTATCCTCATTCAAGTGTGCCCAATGCGTCATGATCTGGGAAATCTCAAGATCTCTAGTATTCTGTACTATCCATACCATTTGATTCCCAACCATGCTCTCCTAAATATTTACAAGTTGAGGATTCTAGTCTTTTGGACATAGATTCCACATGGCAGATGCTTGTGATTTTGGACTGTATCCAAACCCTTTAATCATGTCGCCCATCTAGATTTCACTTGCCATCTTAAGATCTATTTGTTTTCTAATTTGATCAATTATGAATTCTAAGGCTAAATCCCAGCCCTCAGCAAGAAAAATTCCACTGTTCAAAACCATCTTTCTTGCCTCATCAGGAGAGACATCCTCACTGTCAGGGTCATAGGTTTGCAGAGCTAGCAGAGCCTCATTTGTCACTGCCTCTTCACCATCTGACTTTAGTTGTTCTATGATTTGCTTCTTTTTGTGCCATCTTAAGAAGTCTTTAAACTCATCAGTTTTTATAAAATTGTCATCACTCAAAAACTGTTGTTGGTGAAGTAGCCTTTCATCAATACATGCCCTAAGAGGCAATTCTATGTTATCTTCTTCATCATGATGTTGTCTCTTTCCTTTTCTAATTTCTTTTCACAAATTGTGGTCATACAATTTGTTCCCAGGAATAAGAGCACTTATCTTATCTCCTTTTTTCTCCTTTCTTGTATAAGAGGTTTGACCAGGGTCAACTTTTTTCCTCTTGGTGGCAGGCTCCTCTATATCATTAGGTTAGGAAACCTCAGTCAGGTCTATGATATGCCCTTGTTCTCCCTATATCTAAGATGCCTCTACAACACTCTATTAGGGTTGATCAATTAGAGGTGGATGGGCATATTCTCCATCACTTTCACTCTCATACTCAGAATCTGAATAATCAGATTATTTTCCCCCTTTCTTCGTATCTAAAACTCTGCCTAATTGCTCATAGAGTGTGTAAAAGTTATCAATCATAGCTTTGATTTTATCAAAATAGGGTAGGTTGTGGTAAAAACCTCCAAATGATAATCCATTTCTTTTTATTTTCTTCACTAAATTTAGTAGCTTCTGAATTCTCTCCCTTCTAGTTCTTACCTCATCTTCATCAAGGATATTCCTTGTGGCATCCTCCTCCACACAAAAACCATGTACATTTGTGTTTGGTATGGTAGGAGTTAAGAGCTTCCTAGCTCCTGCAATAAATCCTTCTGGGTCAATGTATCTATATAATGTTGCTCCCATCTTACATCTTTCCAACCATGTGCTCACTAAATCAATAGCACCCTTACCAATTGTAAACTGAAATTTTTTGAATTTCCTAGGGGTTAATGTCCCCTTCCTGTGTGGTGCAAAATGCTCATTATCTATCAACAACAGATGCCAAATGAACTCCATAGCTGCAACTCTAGATGGAACATGATAAGGTAGGACATGAGGAGGATGTGTGCATCCATATACCCTAATCATAGTAAAATTATCTTAATCTCCCCAATTGTGGTCACCCTCCCATTTATCAACACTCACAGGGTCTCAGCAACTGCATCACCTTCACTAGGATTCTAGTCTTGCTAATACCCATACTCTGCATCAAGGGATATATAATCCAGTTCTCAAATCCACAAAAGTCACAATCCTTGGATGTATAATTCCATATCCTAATCCAAAATTGAATAGGATTGGGCCAGTCCTGAAAAATCCTCTGAGGGTTCAAGTTATTCACATTCATGATTCCATAATTGAAATGTAATAACAAATGCATCAAGATAGAATAATGTAAAAACCTAGGTTCCTTTTCCTTGGGATCTTTACCCTTCTTCTGCACAGCTACAAACCCCTCATGCATTTTTTCAATGATATACTATATATAGTCATAACTAGTGCTAGAATGCACATCTTGCAAATCTAACACCATCATTAAAATTTTAGAATTTATTTTCTCAGCTCCTCCATCTATACCCAACACTCTACACAAAGCCTAAGCAATGTACTTGATATAGAAATGTAAATCTTTAAAACAATAGGGTACATTTCCTGGTATGGGGGCAATATGGTTTCTAACTTCCTTAATAATATGTTTTTGCAACTGATTTCTAGCAACCCTAGGTTGTAACCTATACCTTTCTTCTTGCTTGGTAATATTAATCTTGGTGGACATGGTACTATATAAACCAAAGGCTTGCATGAATGAATTCCTATTCAAAATCAACAATGCAGTACCATCATTCTTTTTAATTGTCCTAGACAAAGAGTCGTAATGGTTTGCAAGACCTAGAAATAATTCTACATCTACATAGACATCAAGGAAAATTAACCTAGCTAGACCACTAGCCCAAGGGTTTGATATGGGGATGGCTTTATCAGAATTATTATAAAAATAGTTGTATAGAGAAAAAAATGTAGAACCTAGAGTGCGGGCATCTCTGATTTCATAGTACTCATCTGCCAATAGGTTGGCATTTGCCCTCTTATTCTGTGTAGACCCAGGAAATAACTTCAAAAATTCATCAAATAAATTCCTCTTTCCTTTAGCATAATCATCTACTTCATCACTCTTCCCACTGGTAGAAGCCACACTGACTGCTTTACTCATCTTGCTCTGTTTTCACTTTCTCTCTTACCGATATTGAGACAAATCTTCTCCCAGGACTCCCTACTCTTCTCTGTGCACTGCTAACAATACAAGAACCTTGAAAACTAGAGAATTGCCCTAAAATTGATCAATTTCTGCTTTATGGACACAGAAAACCTAGCAATTGATCACTCTGAAATTCTAGATGTATGATAAATGAAAATGAACCTGCGATCATCTCTTTATGGTAACCTTTCAAAGTACTTAGCTCATCATTGAAGAAACAATCAATTTTGCCTTCAAGTTAACATGTTGTGGAATTAATTGAAATCCTAGCCATAGCTCATGAATGTGACTGGAAATCAAATTCATATGAGTGCATTTTTAGAAAAACCCTTATAAAATTTGCACAGAATGACATGTCTTCACATGATTGGTTCTTCACCAGAAATCTCAGCTACCCTTTTCATACAGTAATTAATCTCCTAGATTTTCATTGGATGATGAATCTCTATGTTGTCATGTCAGCAACTCCCGCCTTTTATCACTTTTCATATTTAGCGACCACACGACTGTGCATTATCTCTTTGTCACTGATCAAATCTCTTAACTCTTAATTCTTCTGGAGATCTAACAACTGTATGATTTTCTTCACTTAGCTTAACCATGATTAACTTATGGTGATCATGCGACTGAATGAATCCAAGTTTCCAGATCAAATTCCAAACCCAGAGTTTATTCGGAGACCCCGTGACCAAGGTTACTTTTCATCTTTTAAAATCTTATCGCTAAGTCTCTGAATGTTTATTTTACTTTATGAGACCCTGTAACCAACCTTAGTTGCCCAATCGTTGATTAAAACTACTCTTTAATATTTCTTTCGGAGACTACGTGACATAGCCCATGAAACCTTATCTTTTAATTTTAATTTGAAGACTATGCGACTAAATAAAATCTCATTGTCACGAGAAATTTTTACTCTTATGCAAATTTTATAGAGACTCGACGACTACCGTTGATCTTTTCCCATTCTGCATCTGACGGCTCCACTAAGTCATTGGATATATTTTGAAAACCTTAAATCATTTGGAGACCATGCAACAACCATAAAATACATAGCCTCGCACCCTTTAGTCTCTTAATCACCAAATGATTTTTTCCTTCTGGGAGACCACATGACTAACCTTTGTTCTATTCACTATGGACACGTGTCTCATCCTAACTGTTTGTCTCCAAATTGCTGAAGAAATGCTGACCTAGCACTTTTAACCAGCGACTACCCGACCACCATATATTTTATTCAACTTGCGGTTTGTCGCCAAGTCTCAAAATATTTTACTTAACTGGCTTTTTAATTAAAGACTTAGTGATAGAAGCATTTAATTTGTCACTAACTGTGTTCTGATCTAGAGACCCCGTGACTAAGTTAATCGCCAAGTCTCATGATAATTTGTTAACTGCAGGATATATTGCATGGCACCGCGACTTAACTGCTTGTCTTCATATTGTTGGATGATGTATTTCTCCATTGGGAGACTTTGTGACTGAAGGATTTTGCTAAGTCTCATAACTTACAAATAATATTCTCTTTCCTTTTGAGACATCCTGACAATAGTTAATCGCCAAGTCTCATGACAAAAAGGAATATGCTTTTAGGATTAAGCAACTAGGCGACCATTGAAAAAGGCACATAACTTTTATAACTTAATTTTCTCAAAAAGGTAATGCAAAAATAGAAACTCGATTGACATTTTAGGGCTTTTTTGCATTTTCACTTAGAAGACAGCTTAGGGTTTTGGGTTTTTCACTATTCATGTGGATTTTGACCTAAAAACACAGAATTTCCACAGGGATACTTCAAAATGGGACAGACCTTCTGATTTTAGATAGAAATTGGCATGATGACAACAAAATTTTAGGGCAAACCAACAAAACTAGGAATACAACCAATAGGGAGCAAAGGAATTGAAGATAAAATTGATCAGAGAGGTATTATAGTCTAACAATAGGTCTGAAAATCTGCAAGTTAAAGTTGTATTATTGAACAGATTATTTACTGTTTCAGTTTAATCATTGATTCATAAAATCTCTTAACAAAGTAGGATTTAACCATCCTTAATGTATTGAGATACTCAAAAGTATAAAAAGGTTTTCATGTTGACAGCATAGTGAATTCTAGGTCAAATGATAAACTGTTAGTTTTAAATCCTCTAACAAGGTCGCACTTAACACTATGTTTGTAACCTTCAACAAGGTTGGCTCTTCATCGAGCTCACTTCAGAAGAGTGAAAATTTTTGGTTACCCGTCCTAATTGTTTTTTCCCTTAATAGGGTTTCCAAGTTAAAAATCCATGTTTCAAATGTGTATATGGTTCATTGCTTTGATGTTTTTCTTTACACATTACTAAAACAAGATTGGTCGGTAAACACTAAGGTTATTTATTGCTATTCGATAAAGGCTAGAAAAATGATAAACAATATATTCATTAAGTAGTATATATATGTTAGAATTACATAAGGTATACATCTTGTAGGACTGAAGATAATTGAAGGTATTATATTTATGATATAATTTTTGGTTGGATTATTGGATTAGTTTTTGAGGCCACTGATTCACCCCCCCCNTCCCCCCCCCCCCCCCCCCCCTCAGTTATTCTAACAATTGGTATCAGAGTGAGTGTGCTTGGAAGAGAGTTTAAAGACTCAAGCTAAAGATCAAAAGATGAGTAAAAGGGATGTGCCTAATTTGAAAAAGCACAACTTTGCATCATGGAAAAGTAGGATAAGACTCCATCTATCAGGTATCAGAAATGATGTCACACAATACTTGGATACTGAATATGATGCACCGACAGGACCTATGATTGTTGATCAGTTGAGAGATAAACATGAACAAAACTCTATGATGATAGAACTTTCTTATTCACTATCTGATGATGAATTTGAAGATGTCAAATCATGCACCACTGCAAAGAAAAAGTGGGACAAACTCAAGCTAGTACATGGAGGAGATGCAAATGTACTGAGAGATAAAGAAGAAAGCCTAAGAGGAAATTTTGATGACCTAAGAATGAAATAAGGAGAGAACATCACTCATTATAGTAGAAGAATCAAGGAATTTTTCAATGCTATTCAAGGAGTAGGAGGTGTACTTAAGGAAGAAACAATGGTAAGTAAAGTTCTAAGAACCTTACTGCATACTTATGTAATTAGAGTATCTGCAATTCAAGAAATGATAGTTGTAGAAAATAACAATGTTACTTTAGATAGTTTTATTGGTAGAATTATTTCATTTGAGATTAATAACTTTGACAACAATGTCGTACCAACTACTGAGTCTACATTCAAATCTTCTCTGAAATTAAGTAAATCAAGTTATAAACACACTATGAGAAATGCTAGTGAAAGTGATAGTGATGAACAAGAACTTGATGAAATTGAAGCACTAATGGCTAGAAGATTGCAAAGAGGAAAAGGTAGATATATAGGTAAATTTCCATTAGTGCTTTTAATTGCAAAGAAATTGGAGAATTTGCTGCTAGATTCCCTAACAAGAGAAAAGATGAAAGAAACAATGATAGATCTTTTGAAAAGATGTTTGATAGAAGTGATGATAGAAGCAACTGACACTCAGACAGAAGAGATAACTGAGACTACAAGGACAAAGTCAAGAAGGCTTGTTACCGGGTTGAGAACAAAGCTGAAAACACTAACACCAAAACTGATGAAGATATTGAGGTAGTATTTTTTTCCATGAAGGATGATTAAGACGAATAAGAAAGGTATGTTGAAACTGCACTCATATCTAAGGTTAGTAAAAATGATGTCTGGATTATTGATAGTGGTTGTACTCACTACATGACTAGAGATAAGGAAAAGCTTGAAATTTTTGAACATTATAATGGTGGATCAGTTAGGATGGGTAATGACTCACCTTGTCTAGTTGAAGGTAAAGGAACCATCATGTTGAATAATCTGATCAAATGTGAAAATGCATATTGGGTGAAAGGACTTAACTATAATCTATTGAGTGTTTCACATCTGAATAACACAAGACATCGAGTTGCATTTGAGAACAAAAATGCAAAGATCTATAATGAAACAAGAAGGTTTATCGGTACTGGTGAAAAAAAAAAAGGTAACCTATTCTATCTTGATAATATTGAGACTACTTGTTTATTGGCTAGAAATGAAGATATTTGATTGTGGCATAAAAGGTTATGTCATGTGAATTTTGACAAAATAGTTAGGATAAGCAAGAAAAGAAAAGTAAGAGGCTTACTGAGCATGTCAAAACCCAACCATGTCATGTATAAGAATTGTCAAAAAGGTAAAATGACAAAGTCTAGATTCAAGAGCAAAACATACACATCTAATGCTATTCTGGAATTATTCCATACTGACTTATGTGGACCAATGAGAACAAATAGCTATTATGGTGATAGATACTTCATTCTATTTTTTGATGATTATTCTAGAATGGTGACTGTTTTATTCTTTAAAGAGAAATCGGAAGCATTTAAGATGTTCAAATGGTATAAAGCTATAGTTGAAAAACAAAGTGGAAAGGAACTAAAATGTCTAAGATCAGATAAAGGAGGAGAAATTATTTCTGATGAATTCACTAACTTTTGTAATGAAATGGACTTACAAGACATGATTTTGCACCAAGACCACAAAAAAATGGGATTGTTGAAAGAAGGAATAGATCAATTATTGATTGTGCCAAAATACTGATGATTCAAAAAGGAATCACAAAATCATTTTGGAGAGAAGCTATAAGTACTTTTTTCTATACATTAAACTGAGTTCAATTGAAGAAAGACACCTTATGAGCAATGGTATGGATACACACCAAATGTGAGTTACTTTAGAATTTTTGGAAGTCAATGTTATATATTGAAAGATGATAGGAATGGAAATCTTGACTCTAAAATTGATGAAGGAATATTTCTAGGATATTCTACCAAAAGAAAAGCTTACAAATATCTTAACAAATCCTCTAACAAAATCATTGAAAGTGCAAATGTTAAAGTGGATGAATTTTTTGAGAAAAATGATGAAGAAAGAAGAAAGGAATCAGAAGATTACAATATATTTGTCTAAAGTGAAGAACCTAACACTCTGCCCGAGCAATAGTGTATCACTACCGAGTAATAGAACAATGCAACCGAGCAACAGGTTGCACACACCAAAAATCAAGAAAATGCTCACAATGATGAACTGAGTCATGAAGATCAAAATGAAGGTCAAGATGATGATCAGAATGATGAACAAAGATCTAAACCATTAATTTCCAAGTATGTCTGAAGACACCATCCACAGGATCAGATCATTGGAGACAAAAGAGCTAGAATGATAACAAGAAGTAAGTCACTGAACACTAGATATTTGATTTGTGATTTTGAGCCTAAATCTGTTAATACTGCACTTGAGAATCAAGAATGGGTCAGTGTAATGAATGAAGAGATTGAACAAATTGAGAAGAAAAAACATGGACATTAGTACCCAGACCGAATGAAAAAAATGTCATTGGTACCATATGGATATTTAGAAAAAAACTGAATGAGAATGGAAAAGTCGCAAGGAACAAAGAGAGACTAGGATGAAAAGGGTATGCATAAGAAGAAGGTATTGACTATGGAGAAACCTTTTCACCCATTGCTAAACTAGGAGTAATAATTCTACTTGCTTATGCTGCTTTCAAAGGATTCAAAGTATACCAAATGGATGTAAAATCTGCATTTCTGAATGGAATACTAGAAGAAGAGGTATAAATTGAACAACCTAAAGGGTTTGTTGATCCTAATAAGAGGAACATGGTTTGTAGACTATGCTAGCAATTTTTCATGTAGAATCTCTATATAGCCTATTAAGCTTGACCCTTAGATTCCCAATTCTTCATTCATACAGGGAAAATGCTAATTGACAAGGATATGATCCTTCTTCACTTTGCGATCCACAAACTCAGGTGGGTGTACCTTTCACAGATTACTAATTCTTAGTAAATATAATAGTGGATAAGTTGATTCATTCTTTTTTTTGTGCTACAACAGTTGATAACACACTTTTCAGATGAATATCACCAACCTTATTCATAGCTTAATAAGCTAAAACATTAACTCATCAAGAACTACTATTAGTGTGATAAGGACATTCATCCTTCTTCTTTTTAAGGTATATGACTCAGGAAGACTAACCTGATGATTCTCTCTTCAAGGAATCAACAAAATTAATTGTATCCTTTGAATACAACTAACAAACATAAAAATACTCAATAAAAGAAATGTAAAGATTAATTTGATTTATGATTGATGATGAAAACTACTTATCAAAACTTAGACCAGTGCCTAATCCCGAGTAAAGAGTCAAATGAGGTATAAATCCATAGATAACAAGTTAATTAGAACACAAATGAAACTCTAGATAGAATGAATTAAAAATTACCCTCTCATTTTCACATCCATGTATCAAATTCTCATACTAATATCCAACTCTCTGGAACTACTCAAAAGATAAACTTCCTTCTTGAAGGAAACCTATAAATAGTCACACAATTATCTTATAACCAGCATGTTTGAGATGTCATACAAATCAAACACACAAGAGCATAAAAATGAGTATAAGAAGACATCATAATTTGAAATAGGAAATTCCACTGTCTTTTATTAATATTCTTCTGCTTCAATACTTTCAAGATAGACAAAAACTTAGAAACCAAAACAAAGTTTGAAGTTTTCCTTGCAGTTCTAAATTCACCACCCTTTACAATGTCTTACAAATTCCTATATATAGTTTGCATTAGTTATCTTAGAATCCTTAAAAAACAAGGATGCAACAAGCTTCTGATGACTAAGCTATAAGACAAAACATGTGACTCATATATGAGACAAAATAATAGGTGGAGTGATAACAACTTTTGTTACAAGATATTTAAAGGGTTTTGTCTTCTAACCGCCTAGTTACTGCATTTTCTTTAAACTTGTTTGGAAGTAGCCACTTGGAGTTTATTGTCCTTAATATTATTGATGTAAAATCTTTTACCTTTGCCTGTCTTATCCAAAATGTTAGGAGGCACTTCCATTTGTTGTCTTTTACACATCACCACCTTCTCCTTGATCAACTGAATTGTATTTGTCTTTCTAGGAGGTGTACACCTCATCACTTGGCCAAGAGAAAATGATGACCTCATTATTTTTGTTGTTGATCTCATTCCAACTGACACTTTCCTTCTAAACTTCTTCTCTCCAGAATTCAAAAAATGACATGGCCTTGCTGATGATTTCAACAGTTTGGGTGAATAGAAGTGTGCTTTCTGAGGTAATAACACTATTGGTCCTAGTTTCCAGTGCCTCATTCATCTGTCTCATCCATAAGGATTCTTTCTTGATCTCGCCACTTTTCTTTAAGAGATTAGGAAACATCTCATAATGATCTTTCGAATATTCCCTTCTTAAAGTCTCTACCTTTCTCAAGATGATGCTCCTTTTTATGTCTAAATCCATCAGCAATTTAAAGCATTTATATGTGTTGGTTAGTATAATGTCAACATTGTTCTCCTCTTTGGACGTAGAATAGAAAAACTTCAATTCTACCCTCTTTCCCTTCCATCTATCCATGATTGGATCCCATTTATCCCTATCTGTATTGAACTCATCCATTATGCCAACAATTTTCTTTCCTTGCAAATAAATGGTAGTAGGACTTAAATCCTGAGTACATTGCATGAGAGTAGCATGTATTTTATCAGCATACCTTTGTTGTATCCATGCTTTTGGTTCTTTAAAAGTTGCACAATCCTCATCCCATTTTTTTCTTGATTTCTCTAGTTTGGTCCTCTTAGCAATTAATCTCTCTTTCTAATTCCAAGTCTGCTTGCATAGTAGGACTTGATGGCATAGAAGAGGGGGGATAAGTTATCATTGGACTGGATGAAGAGGGCTGATGTGGATCTTGTGTGATCATCCCTTGAGGAGAGAACTGAGTTGTTTGTTTACCTTCCAGGATAGCAATTTTCTTATCCTTTTCAAAATATTTTATCCTTTCATCATTATAGGCTCTCAGGACTGTCTCAAACTTTTCTCTTAGATCTTGGATCTCTTCTTGTTTCTTTTAAGCTACTTTCATGATGAAATTTGTAGATTCTAATGTGAGGCTAGAAGCCTCAACCCCTAAAGTTTCTACAACTCTCTTTACTACTAAGCTGCCATAATGTTCAGCTAGATCAAGTGTAACACCCCGCCAGGGAACCCAATAGAGATTAACCTAAACATGTCACTATGTGTGTTGAATATTTTTTTTTTAAAGTTAACATAAAGAAACATACAATCATGCGGAAGCGATTACCATTTATACACATGTCTTACACTCACATAGATTACACGACTCAAGGGTCCCATGATGTTGAATTACTTAAAGCAAAACACAACTAACATAATAATAAAAGATTCCATCTGATTATACATAGCAAGTACAACTTACATAACCATAATTACAAACCTCATGGATAACCATGAAACTACTATAAACTCACATCCACTACACATGTCGCAGGGTATGTAGTAATCACTCTAAACTACTTACTATTACAATTTTTAGAATAGGTATCACATGCGATACTCTAATACAAGATTGCAATAATCAAATACATAAATAATGATGAAGGAACATAAAGAGCTCATTCGCAAAGAACCATCATGCACCTGGTACAAGGACGTCGAATCTCAATGGATAAAGAATCACTACCACCCGTCCGTGTGGAACCACAAAGGTCCACCCCACCGTGCTGAGGAGATAACAAAAGATCCCAATCGGATATCCAATACCAAGGAGTAACCACTAAGAAAGGGATCCTGATGGCTCTCTAATCCGGTGTACTAATCATCATAAAAGGTAAGACTCACTAATCCAGAGGCAACTGACAACGTAGGAAATCTAGCATGTGTATAGGAAGGTGTCATCATGTAGGTCTACCCTCAAGTTCAG
>MU228135.1:1656768-1694476 GCA_018584345.1 Thuja plicata | reverse complement strand
TTCCCCCCCCCCCCCCCCTCCTCTTAGTTATCCTTTGGGACTATTCTAACACTTCCCTGCAGAGGAAACACTGGAACAACCAGGAGAGACATCTGTTGTTGAAACAACATCCTATGATTTTGATAAATTAAAAGAAGAGGTAATGGCTTTGAGAATAAAAAAGCATGAACAAGAAGTAGAAATAGTAGATGCAAAGAAAAAATGTGGACAAGAGCTTTATGACTTGTTAATCGAGAGACAAGAACTCTTGGCAGAAACAAGGAGAAATGAGCTTAAGTCTACAAGTTTAAATAAAGAGTTTAAAGGTCTAGACACATATATAGTTGGTGACCCTAAAGCTTTGAGAAAACAAGCTACTAGTAAGAAGGCAAATATTAGAAAAGATGAGTTTGAGGGAGAAGGACCTGTCATTAGGCAGATGCACCCATATGAGGTTGAATCAAATGCAAAGCTCATAAGAAATGATAAAGATGTCTTAGACAAAGGAAAATAGAAGGCTATGGGTATAAGTATCAATGAACCTAATCATACTAAGATTACCCTTACAGGAATGACTCAAGTTGATTTAGAAATTGAACAAGCCAGAAAGGTCAAGGAAGATCTAGCCAAACAACTAGAGAAAATGGAGTTAAAAGCTGCAACACCTGACATGAAAATGAGAATTTCCTTTTTACATGCTAATACTAACACAACTGCAAGAAGTTCTATACTTGTTAACACTGGGACACAACAACAAAATTAGGGTGGTGCTGGCCCAAGCACCCAAACTTCTGGTCCAAATACAAGTGCAAAACCTGTTGGTTTTGGTCCAAATGCTCAAAGCTCTGGTATGAAGCAAGGTGTTCTCCCACCAACTCAAAATCAAGGAGGGGTGGCAGGCCCAAATGCAAACAACACTTTGGGAAATTTTCAAAGGAGACCTATTCATCTTGACATATATCAACCCCTATTCTTTGATGGCATTCCAGGTCACCCAAATGTGATCCCCAATGAGGTAAGAGACAAAATCCCTAGGTTCACAAGAAATAATGTTATAACTTGAGAAGAACATCTAAAAGATTTTACAGACAAGATAATTGATTTTGAAATAGAAAATGAAGATGTCATCATGAAGATTTTTGTTCAATATTTAGTTGAAGATGCTAGGGATTGGTTTAGAAATTTACAAAATAATAACATTGCATCATGGGAAGAGTTTGTAAAATCCTTTAGGTAACAATATAGAGAACATGTGAACTCTAGATATATGTTCAATGAATTTAAAAACATCAAGAAGTTCCCTAATGAGAGCATGACAGACTTTAATAATAGGTTTCAAAAGGCCATGAATAAACTTTTCCAAGTACTAAGGTTAGATGAGGAAGTATGTCTGACCACTTATTTTAATGTTGTTAATGACAAGATGTCTTCTTTTCTTAGGGATAAGAACCCAACAACCCTAAGAGAATCTTACAAAGTTGCTATTGACATTGAGAGAAATAGAAGAGCATCAGGAAAGCTTGGGAAGAGGGATGATAATAAACTTTGGAAAGAGAAGGGAAAAGAAAGAAAACCTGTCAAGGAAGATGACATGGTTGAAAAATTAGTGAGTGCAATAAAAGATCTCACTGCCAAAATGGATAAAAATTATAAGGGTTACCGTTATAAAAAGTACCAAAACCAAAGGTTTGACAAACAACCTAATTTAAGGGATTATCCATACAAAACAAATTAGAATAATGAAAATCCTATCCTTGAGGAACAAGAAAATTGAAAAGCTAAGGAAACCCCTAATCCTTTGAAAAGGAATAGCACTAATTATGTAGACAACACTCCTTGGTGTACTGCTTGCAACATGCCACATTCTTCCTACCAATGTGTTGTAGATCAAATGGGGGAGTGAAGTGAATAGATGGATTTAGGACAAAAATGTCCTAATATTAATATGTTTATTATGAGAAGACCTTATCCATGGTCTTCAAATAAAGATGAGCCTCAAGTCAATACTCCTGCTATAAGAGGAAAATACTTAGAGTGTCAGCAATCCTTAGTTTTTGATTCAAATGATGAGGCTGATACCTTTCCATAAATGACTGTGAATACAGTAGGGGATGATAAGGCACAATCCCATTTCAAATTACCAACTAATGAGGAGAAAAGATCCTTGACTATTGCAGCAATTAATCAAGCCAAGGATGCTTATAAATTGAGAAATAGAAGAGTGGAGCATAATCAAGGAAAGCCTGCTCCTACATACATCAAAAAAGATTCCCTTAAATTTACTGCAAGTTTTTATGCTAAAGAAAGTCAAGAAAACAAATTAGTAGAATTTTCCCCAGCTTCTAAGGAAAAAGATGAAACCAAAATTGAAGAACAAGTGGTTACTAATAATGCCAAGGGAGGGAAAAAGACAGGTGATATCTCTTCTGAGTTGCCCATATTTGACATGAAACATGCTCTTACTCAAATGAAATTTTCAGTCCCACTGATGGAAATGCTAAAAATAAAAGAGCATAAGAAAGCAACACTTGCACTATTAAGAGGAATAGATGGTATTCCTATGTTAAACCAAGAAGAAGAGTAAAAGGTAAGTTCCATCAGCCAATGAAAAATAAAAACATATAAAAGGATCAGAGAAGGGTAAACAAATCTCTGATATTTGCATTGGAAATGTTATTACTCAAGAACCATTGTCAGTTGATCCCTTTTATGTGACATTGATGATAAATCACTTACTAGTCAAGAATTGCATGATAGACTCTGGTGTTGTAGCCAATGTAATGTCATAACAGGTCATAAAAGAATTAGGCCTTCAAGTCACTACCCCTAATAGAAGATGTTACGCAATGGACAACAGAGAGGTTCCTATGATAGGAACTCTAAAAAATATTAAATTCAAAATAGCTGCATTTCCTGAAGCTACATACAAAATGGATATAGTTGTTGTAGATACGAAACCCCATTATGGTATTCTTCTCTCGAGACAATGGGCAACAAAAGTGGGTGGAAGACTATAGTTGGATCTATCCTATGCAATAATTCCTATAAATGGTTCGGAGGTCAAGTTGTACATAGAGCCCCGTTCATCTATCTATTATAGTGGAGATGGTTATGCTTGACCAATTAATTATTGTGTAGATATTGATATGGAAAAATTTATTGTTAAAGAACTCAAGTCACAAATGAGAAACACTAAACCAATTGTTGATGAATTGTTTTTTCAACAAGATGGATTGTGGAAAATGTATTTTGATGGAGGGTTCTCAAAAGAAGGATCAGGAGCTAGTGTGTTATTCATATCCCCATCAGGTATTACATTTAAATACTCTTTTTTATTAGCCTTTCCTTGCACCAACAATACAACTGAATATGAGGCATTGATATTGGGAATAGATATTTCCATTAAGCATGGGATTACATGTTTTAAAATTCATGGAGATTCTCAACTAATCATAGCTCAAATAAGGTCACAGTGTGTTGCTAAAGATGACAGGTTAAAATTGTATAAGTATGCAGTCTGGGACAGGCTAGAATTCTTTGATTCTTTTAGAATTCTTTGGGTAGAAAGATCAAATAATATAATGGCAGACTTTCTTGCTAATTTTTCTCTAAAGAATAATGATGTTACTCTTGATGGTATGTCTATGATAGAAGTGAAAAAAAGACCTGAAGTGCCTAACAATGTTCATAACTGGCAAGTCTTTGAGGATAATGATGAAATCCTTAGGTTTATTTAATGTATAGATCAGTATGATGGCCAGAAAATTGATTGTGATTCTTTAGAAGTAGTTGTGGATGGCAAGCAAAGTATTTTTTATCAAGAAATTGTTTAGCTTGCATCTAATCGTATTCCTCAAGGATTAGTTGAATTGGAGGTCATGTTTAATATAAATAATAATTGCATGTCTCAGAAATCCAATGCTAAACTGGAAGATTTGGAATTGATAAATCTTGGATCAGAGACATCTCCTCAGTTGGTTTATATTGGTGAAAGTTTGAACAAAAATGTGAGACTAAATCTGATAAGATTAATGAAGAAGTACAAGCATGTATTTGCCTGGTCTTGTGAAGACCTAAAGGCTTATAGAGAAGATCTTTTCCAACATGATATCCATTTGAAAGAGAATTTTAAACCATTCAGACAAAAGCAAAGGCCCATCAATCCATTGTTGTCCACTAAAATATAAGAAGAATTGATGAAACTGAGAGATGCAGGCATTATTGAACTAATAAGACACTCATCATGGGTTTCAAATCTGGTCCCAATAAGGAAAAAGAATGGGGACATCATATTATGTGTAGATTTCAAAAATTTAAATGTAGCTTCACTGAAAGATAATTATGGGTTACCAAATATGGAAGCTATGATGCAAAAGGTGACTAGATGTGATCTACTCTCAATGATGGATGGGTTCTCAGGTTACAACCAAGTGTTGGTGAAAGAATCTAAACAGTTTAAGACAACCTTCACTACCCCTTGGGGAACGTATGTCTATGCCCGCATGCCTTTTGGTTTGAAGAATGTTCGGGCAACTTTCCAAAGAGAAATGGATGTAGCTTTTAAAGATCTCATAAATGTTCTCATGTTAGTTTATCAAGATGATTTGACTAATTTTTCAAAAAGAGATGAAGACCACTACAACCATCTCGAAAAGGTGTTTATTAAAGCTATGGAATATGGAGTTTTTTTAAACCCAAAGAAATGCTAGTTTTTTGTCACAGAAGGAAAGCTTTTAGGGAGCATAGTATCAAAGGAAGGGGTAAGAATAGACCTAGAAAGGGTAGAAGCCATCTAGAAGGTGCATGCTCCTAAGAATCTAAAAGGGGTACAATATTTTCTATGACAGATTAATTTTGTCAGAAGGTTCATTGCAAATTTTGTTGAGTTGGTTAAGCCAATAGTCAAATTGTTAAAGAAGAACGTGAAATTTGAATGGGACCAAGAAACACAGTTGGAATTTGAAAAAATTGAACAATCCATCCAAGAAGCTCCTCTCCTAATATCCCCTGATTATACTAAACCTTTCTCCCTATTTACATTTGCATATTTTCATACTATTGCTGCAATTTTATTGCAGAAAGATGAGGAAGGGTTTGAACACCCTATTGCATTTTTCAACAAGTCATTGCAAGTAGTTGAGTTGATTTATAAATTGATGGAGAAACAAACTTATGCCTTGGTAAAAGAAGTTAAGGCAATCAGGCCTTATTTGGCCTACGAAAGAGTAAATTCTTATGTGCCTCATGCAGCAGTGAAGGACATTTTGGTCCAGAGTGAAGTAACGGGAAAAAGATGCAAGTGGATCAACATAATCTAGGAATTTGATTTGGAGATCCATATTACCAAGCTTGTAAGAGGACAAGGACTATCAAAGCTGATGACAAAGGAAAATCTAGATCTAGCTCTAGTGAATAATGTTAATATTTGTGGGAAAACTATTACAAGTATTGAAATGCAACCCTGGTATACTAACATTGTATATTTTTTGAGAAATGCTAGTTGCCCAGAGAATCTAAATGATAACCAAACAAGAAGTCTGAGATTATAAGCTCAGAAATATGTATTATTGCATGGTGACTTATTTTGGAATAACAGGGATGGAATACTACTATTATGCCTTGACAAAGGACAATCTAAAAAAATCTTGGAGCAAATGCATTCTAGAATATGTGGAGGACATTACTCAGCTGGAACAAAAGCTCATAAGATTTTGAGGGTGTTAGAAACACTGAGAGGGGGGTGAATCAGTGTTTGTCTATTAATTACTTTTTCAGAAACTTAAACATAAATCAAACATACATAGAATGAAGCTTAACATAACAAATCATAACACATGATATGATTATGGGGAAACCTTGATTAGAGGAAAACCCCAGTGGGAATTAGTACCCACAAATATTGTACTAAGTATAATGAACTTGTGAGAGTTCCTTTGCCCTGTTAGAAGCAATCTTTCCAAATTGAGTACAATGACCTGGTTAAAGGTCGAACCCTGTTAGGATTCTTTTATAAAACCCTGTTAAAGGTATATGGCTCACTGCCCAATAAGATGAATGCTACAACCTTCTGAAAGATGATATACACTATATCAAAATGAACTGTTGTGATGACACTGTTTGTCTGATCAGTTCCGTGTATGCGCAAATTCTCTTACTCTCTTAAAGAGCTATATCATATACTGACTTCATATTAGTGTCCCTCTGTATCTTCCTCTTACATAATAATTGACACGTCTTTCATATCTTTACATTACATACTTATATATGCAAATCCAAATAGGCGCGACCCAAAACAAAACACTAGTCGGCACTAAAACAAAATATACAATGCTTCCAAACAAGTCGGCCTAAGCGTTTTTACTACAAAATTAATTACATTAATACAAACTTATAACTAAAGGTTCTTAGCCATTACATTACAAAATCATTCACGCTGATCAAAACTATAGTCGGCTTCCATGCTCTGTTTCCTGGACTGCAGGTCTACTAATCTTCCTATAACTTTTACGTACTGATGTTCCATACTCTGCACGTCTGGATCTAGCATGTATATACACCATAAAGTATATATCTAATAATTCATGCTCTGGTGTGATCTCTAGCACATGCGCTGACATATTGATCTCTGTATGTGTCTGTCTGCCTTGTTTTCACACTTAGTCATTTTGTCTTTCATAACAGAACTTAAGTATGACTTTGTTGCCATGATTGACAACACAAAATGAGTCATGCTTCCTCAGGAAGTCAACTTGCCAACAGAGGCTTGGGTATTATTTGCCTTATCTATTTAAAGATGTTTATTATTTTGTCAGGAAGTGTGAACCATGTCAGAGGTTCTCCAGCAAAATGAAGTTTTCAGGTGCCTTATTGCTAAATCCTATAGTTGCAGAAGACCCTTTTTCTATGTGGGGAATGGATTTCATTAGAGATTTTTCAAAGAATTCCAGTCAAGGGCACAGTTGGATTTTAGTTTCTACGGATTAATTTTCCAAATGGGTTGAGGCAATTCCAACTAAAAAAGCTACAAGTTCAGTAGTTGTTAATTTTTTGATGGATAATATTATCACTAGGTTTGGTGTCCCTATCAAATTAGTAATGGAAAATGCAATCTATTTTAGATCAAAAGAGTTTATAGATTTTTGTTTTGATATGGGAATTGTAATATCATATTCATCCCCATACCATCCACAAGCCAATGGTCAGGCAGAATCTAGTAATAAGAATATCCTGCAAATTTTGCAGAAAACCCTAGAAAATAACAAAAGATCCTGACATGCAAAGTTAAAACTTGCCTTTTGGGTAGATAGGATTACTATGAAAAAGGCAATAGGGAAGTCCCCTTTTGAATTAGTGTATGGTATGTAGTCTACAATGCCTGTAAATAACTTAATCCATGTTTATAATTTTATTCAAGAGGAGGGATTGGAAATCTCTGAACCAATACAAGAAAGAATGGTATAATTGGTAGAATTGGATGAAATAAGAAGAGAAAGTCAAAAGGAGAACATTATATTATAGAAAAAGATGAAATATCTTTTTGACAAAAGGGATAATGAAAGAAAATTTCATCCTGGTGACTTGGTACTCCAATGGAATGCTAGGGCTGAGGATAAAGGGAAACATAAGAAATTTGAATCTTTGTGGTTGGGCCCTTTTATTATCAATAATAATTTTGGAAAGGATTGATATCTCCTTAAGAATATGAATGATGAAGAGCAGGAATTTCTAGTGCATGGACAGTTTCTGAATAATTTCTTCAATTGAATCAATTTTGTTTCCATGCACAGTAGTATTGTATATTATGTACAGGTGTGTTTCTTTCCCAGTTGTGTGTTTGCCTTTGTTTTAGGTTAGGGAGGGTTTAGTCTACTTTCCAAAGATATGTTATTCTTTCTATGAACTTACATTCAATCATCCTCAGAGAGAGCCACTGTTGGATACATTTTTAATTTCTGGGTCTTGTTGAAAATTTTGGTTCCTAGTGGCAAATTGTCTCCTAAATTGTCAAAATTTGTTTAGGTCTATGCAATTTTTCCTTCAAAAGGTTGAAATTCATGCATGATGAGAAAAGAGTACATGGATCCCTAGATCCTAGGTCATTTCTATCCTTTCCGGGTAGAAGGCCCTAAGTATTTATAACCTTGTTCTTTTTTTGAGTTACTTTATCATTCACTTAAGTGACATTGGCCCATGTGTTTTATTATTATGTTCAAAATGGGGCCACTTTTCCACTTAAAAGGGTTAGGTTTCATGTCTTTTAAGTTGGGTGGGTTATTTTCCTTTTAATTTTCCTAAGCCTGATTGCTTTGATTTTTCCTAAGTTTGAGTACTTGCTACCTTTTCAAACATTATATCTTTTGTCGTGTAATTTCCTTTTGATCTAACGGCTGTCATATTCCCTCAAGCTGAAGATGTAGTTGATCTATCACCCAAGGCAATGCGACTAGCTACCACATATCTCTAGTGGGTTTGGCATCTATTTTAAAGTGGTGATAAAGTACTTACAAGTTTGATTCAATCTAATGGTCATCGCATTTCTGCAAGCCTAAAGATGTGGTCGATATATATCACAAGGGAATGTGACTAAGTGACACCTGTCCTGTGGGGCCAAACGAGGTTAGAAAATTCAACATAAAAGGTATACAATTCATTCTTGATATGATGGTTGTCGTATTTCTACAAGCTTAAAGATGATGTTTATTTATCTCTTAAGGCAATGCGACTCAGTGACTCGTGTCTTTGGCGAGCCCGATGTAGTGTTAATAAAGCTAATAAAGGTGTTGCAATTTGATTTTAATATGATGGTTGTTGTATTCCCTCAAACCAAAGATGCATTCAATCTATTATCCAAGGTAACGCGACAAGCCACCACGTGTCTTGACCAGGAGTCAGAAGCTGTAGTTAGTAAAAGGAACAGTTAAGTAATCTACAGGCAAGTTAATTTCAATCGGGCGGTGGTCATGTTGCCTTAAGCCAAAGATGATTTTGATCTATCTATCAAGGCAATGTGATTTCTCACCATGTATCCTCTAATGATAGTGATTTTTATTAACAAAAGTCAACCGCAGGATGCAGCGGTAAGTGTTGAGATTGACGATCAGGATTTAAACTGAAAAGGTAAAATTGTCTGAGTCATTGGGTCATGAATTTTCAAATGCAGCAAAAGTAATGGTGAGGTGTGTGGCCTAACAAGAAGTAAATTTTGAAGCTTAATTGAGATAGTGTATAAGATTGTTGTCAAGTCTGAAAGGGGAAAAATTAATGGAGTATTTCAAAGTAGAGCTGAGTGATGGAAGCTTGCTATCTGTGTCCAGAAATTACAAAATGGGTAAGTTTCTTATAAAATACATTTCTGATCACCTGTGGATAAAATCAGCATTAGGGTTTGGTGTGTAATTTTATTTTTTGTGCACGAATTTGCTATTCATTTGTTTAGAAACCCTAGCTTCAAAATGTCACCCAGAAGAGAGATTTTGGGAGAGACTGATTACCTAAAAAGACATGTATATGAAGACATGTTGCAACAATTAGATGAATCAACTAATGATGCTTCAAAATTTAAAGATTTGGTCCCAAATTCACTTCTCTTAAAGGTAGGAGAGGGTTTATGTGATAGAGGTAGATGGACCCGATATGATAAAACTAGTGTAGCTGGTTTAGATCTGTTCAAGTTAGCTTTTAGTTACAGAAATGCCTCCACTCTTGATAGTAATATATGGAAATTTGATGTGGGAAAATTAATGGTCCCTGGTGTTTTTATGGACACATACTTATTGGTTCAAATTGCAAAGAAATATTATAGTACTTCTAGGGTTATATGGGATATTAATGATAGAGCATTAGTGAGCATTAAGGCTGAAGAGATAAGGGAAGTGTTCAATTTGAATGACCCTTCTCTCCAGATGGATGATATTTATATTGACCTTTTAAAACAAGTGTATGGAGCCCAGAGAGATTACCTCAGAAATGGCCCATTGAAAGAATATTTTATCATAATAGGAGGTCTGATTGTAGTAGGCCCCAACACACTTGAACCCTTTAAATTGGATTATTTCACATCAAGAGAAAAAATAATGTATAGCGCCCTGTGTTACATTTTTGGAGAGGATGAAGAAACAATAATGCCCATTCATTACATGTTTATGATGGTGCAAATCCTCCACTCCCATCTGGCTGCTATTTTTTATTTTTCCACCCATCTTGTTGAATTGATTCATCAAGGTTTGATAGGGATAAAAAATGCCAAGGTTACTAGACCCTTTGGATGGTGTTCTATGCTTATGCACATGATCTTATTCAAGAATGCTAACTATTTTGGAGAGGAGATGGAATTAATAAGATTCAAGGATGATGAAGAGATGTCAGTCCAATTATGGAATGAAAACATTTCGTAGGATAGAAAGGAGGCTAGCTACATCACCTTTGATAGGTACTTTGCCTCCAGGCTCAGAGCCTTGTTGTTCATAGAGAACCCTAGGACCCCTAAAGGTGTATTGAGTATATTGAGACCAAAGGATTTTGCTCCATCCTTGCAAATAACACACAATTGAGGTGATGTTATCTTATACCCTGTATCAACTGTATTTAGAGTATATGGTTTTAGGGGAGTGCCAAATATATTGCCTTTTTAGGTGCCTCTCAAAATAGGCATTGCAAAAGTACTTAAACATATTGGTGGTTTGCAGGAAGATGCATTAACAGGGAAAGGGAGAGGAACTATTTTCCCAACCATCATAATTGTACATCAATTTGTTATTAAAAAAGGGGGATGGACACAGTTATACAAATATTTAGAACCTTATCATATGACAACATTAGTAAAGAGATGTGCTGATAATGAAGCTTTTATCGGTGATTTGTTCAATAAGAGAAAAAATGTCTGGCTTTGGATCATCAATTCAACTTTCCAGAAGACATTATCAGAAATCAATTCAATTTGTAGGAGCATGAGATTAAGAAAGAGAAATGGATGGTTTATAAAAATACTTTGGACTTTGTCCAACATTTTTACAAAGGATGTGACCTCTTGAAGGAATTCAATCCTTGGGCCTGAAAGATTGACACACTAATGACAATGTTTGAGGTCATTTTGTAGGCACTGAGTCAAAAGAAGGAAAAGGTTATGCAAGTAGAGCCAGAAAAGGCCAAAGCAATTTTGAGTAGAATCATCCCTGTTAGAGGTTTTCCACCAAGTAGATACATTTTACATCAAAAGAAGGGATATAGTTTGGTAATGCCAAGGACAGAGACAACCCCAATTTCAAAAGGGAAAAGACCACTAGAATTAGATGTCCAATCATTTCCATCTCCCAAAAGGCAAAGGAGGGAAGAAGACAAACAATAAGAAGACACTTATTCCCCTTCCCAATATCCCTTGCACATGGATGAGCAAGAAATTGCTAAGCAATTGATACAAATGGGAAATACAGGGAATATTTTTGTCACACCTTAGGAAATGCAAGAAGGGATGCTAGAGGATCCCAAACATGTAGAGATAGATCTGACAGTAGCTGAGTTTTCTAGAAAGGAATTAGATCCCATCACTAAGCAAGCTAGTGATGAATTTTTGTTAGATGATAAGTTTATTAAAGCAAGGGCATTTATCCAATTTCTCTAGAGAATTCATATTAATTAATTCAAAGAAACATGTTAGAAGCAGAAAAAGGATCACCCTGAAAAATACAAAGATGAAATTGAAAAGGAAGTAAAGTAGGAAATAGTGTCTAAATTTGATAAAATTACTCCTAAAGCAGGCCGAGAATTAGTTAGGAAATAAGGAGTCCTAATTCTCCCAGAATGAGATATTATTGATGTAATAGTTTTTGATGCTATCAGAAAGGAAACCAAACCAATGCATACTAGTGGGGTGTCCACAGGGGTAAAATTCTATAAAGAACATGCCTCATTAGTAATGTGGTCAATCAAGAAAAGAGACAATAAGAAGACTGATGGACTTGATCCAGTTGAACATTATGGAATCTTAGTAGTAAAGAGAGTTGCAAAAACTTCAGGGGTTGAGGCTGCTAGCCTCACATTAGAATCTACAAAGTTCAACATGAGAGTAGCTAAAAAGAAAGAAGAAGAGATCCAAGATCTAAGAGCAAAGTTTGAGACAGTCTTGAAAGCCTATAATGATGAAACGGTAAAATCTGTCAAAAAGGATAAGAAAATTGCTATCCTGGAAGGTAAACAAACAACTCAGATCTCTCCTTAAAGGATGATCACATAGGATCCACATCATCCCTCTTCATCCAGTTCAATCAAAACTTATGCCCCCTCTCCTATGCCATCAAGTCCTACTACACAATGAGACTTGGAATTAGAAAGAGAAAGATTAATTACTGAGAGGACCAAACTAGAGAAATTGAGAAAGAAATGGGATGATGATTGTGCAACTTTTAAAGAAGCAAAATCATGAATACAAAAAAGGTATGCTGATAAAATACATGCTACTCTCATGCAATGTACTTAGGATTTAAGTCATGTTGCCATTTATTTGCAAGGATAGAAAATTGTTGGCATCATGAATGAGTTCAATACAGATAAGGATAAATGGGATCCAATCATGGATAGATGGAAGGGAAAGAGGGAAGAATTGAATTTTTTCTATTCTACATCCAAAGAGGAGAACAATGTTGACATTATACTAACCAGCATATATAAATGTTTTAAATTGTTGATGGATTTAGACATAAAAAGGAGCATCATCTTGAGAAAGGCAGAGACTTTAAGAAGGGAATATTCAAAAGATCATTATGAGATGTCTCCTAATATCTTCAAGAAAAGTGGTGAGATCAAGAAAGATGCCTTATGAATGAGATAGATGAATGAGGAGCTAGAAAAAAGGACCAATAGTGTTATTAACTTGGAAAGCACACTTTTGTTCGCCTAAACTGTTGAAATCATCAGCAAGGCCAGGTCATTTTTTCAATTCTGGAGAGAAGAAGTTGAGAAGGCAAGTGTCAGTTGGAATGAGATAAAAAGAAAAAAGAGTGAGGTCATCAGTTTCTCTTGGCCAAGTGATGAGGTGTACACCTCCTGGAAAGACAGATACAATGCAGTTGATCAAGGAGAAGGTGGTGATGTGTAAAATAAAAAAAATGGAAGTGCCTCCTAACATTTTGGATAAGACAGGCAAAGGTAAAAGATTTTACATCAAAAAGATTAAGGAAAAAAAACTCCAGGTGGCTACTTTTGAAAAAGTTTAAAGCAAATGCAGTAACTAGGCAGTCAAAAGACAAAACCCTTTAAATATCTTATAACAAAAGTGGTTATCACTCCACCTGTTATTTTGTCTCATATATGAGTCATATGTTTTGTCTTATAGCTTAGTCATCTAAATCGTGTTGCATCCTTGTCTTTTAAGGATTCCAAGATGACTAATTTGAACTATATATAGGAATTTGTAATAAATTATAAAGGATGGTGAATTTAGAACTGCAAGGAAGAATTCAAAATTTGTTTTGGTTTCCAAGTTTTTGTCTATCTTGAATGTATTGAAGCAGAAGAATATTAATAAAATACAGTGGAATTTCCTATTTCATATTTATATTGTCTTATTGTACTCATTTTTATGCTCTTATGTGTTTGATTTGTAAGGAATCTCAAACATTTTGGTTATAAGATAATTGTGTGACTATTTATAGGTTTCCTTCAAGAAGGGAGTTTATCTTGTTAGTAGTTCCAGAGAGTTGGATATTAGTATGGGAATTTGATACATGGATGTGAAAATGAGAGGGTAATATGTAAGGCATTCTATCTAGAGTTTCATTTGTGTTCTAATTAACTTTTTTTCTATGGATTTATACCTCATTTGACTCTTTACCCGGGATTAGGCATTGTTCTAAGTTCTGATAAGTAGTTTTCATCATCAATCATAAATCAAATTAATCTTTACATTTCTTTTATTGAGTATTTTCATGTTTGTTAGTTGTATTCAAAGGATACAATTCATTTTTTTGATTCCTTGAAGAGAGAATCATCAGGTTAGCCTTCCTGAGTCATATACTTTAAAAAGAAGAAGGATGAATGTCCTTATTACACTGATAGTAGTTCTTGTTGAGTTCATGGTTTAGCTTATTAAGCTCTACATAAGGTTGGTGATATTCATCTGAAAAGTGTGTTGTCAACTGTTGTAGCACAAAAATAAGAATGAATCAGCTTATCCACTATTAGATTTACTAAGAAATAGTAATCTGTGAAAGGTACACCCGCCTAAGTTTGTGGATCTCAAAGTGAAGAAGGATCATATCCTTGTTAATTAGCCTTTTCCCTGTATGAATGAAGAATTGGGAATTTGAGGGTCAAGCTTAATAGGCTATATAGATATTCTACATGAAAAAGTGCTAACAAACTACACAAAGCCTTGTATGGATTGAAAAAAGTACCGAGAGCATGGTATGAAAGACTTCACTCTTATCTCATAAGTATTGGATTTGTAAGAACAAGTGATAACAATAATCTATATTTAAAAGAAGATGCTAATTATAACATTCTGATTGTTGAGATATTTGTTGATGATATCATATTTGGAGGTAATGATATGTTATGCAAATCATTTTCTGATGAAATGAGCAAAGATTTTGATATTTCAACGTTTGGAGAGATCAATTTTTGTATTGGTCTACAGATTCTACAATAGGATGAAGGCATATACATCACACAATCCAAATACATCAAAGAAGTTCTCAAGATATTCAAAATGGAAGACTCCAAACCAGTTGGAACACCTATGGAAACTAGACGCAAACTAACAAAGGAAGACAAGTCAACCGAGGTAAATCAGACCTTATATAGATCTATGATTGGAAAAATAATGTATGTTGTACATACTAGACCAGATATAACACATGCAGTTGGAATAGTTGCAAGATTCTCTACTAATCCCAATGAATCACAAATGACTACTATTAAAATAATTTTAAGATATCTAAAGAATACCAAAGACTATGGTTTGTGGTATAATAAAGAAGGAAAATTTGAGCTACAAGTTTATAAAGATGTTGATTGGGCTGGAAACATAGATGATAGAAAGAGCACAACATGAGGAGCATTCTTTATGGGTGATAGACTTGTCACATGGATAAGTAAAAAGCAAGGATGCATCTCTCAATCCACTATAGAAGCAAAATATGTGGATGCTGCTGCAAATTGCTCTAACATTGCATGGACCAAGCAATTACTGAAAGGTATGAATATGGAAATTCTTGAACCAGTATTTATCTATTGTGATAATACAAGTACTATCAACATTTCAAAGAACCTTGTGATGCATGCTAAGACAAAGAACATTGCTATTATCATTACTTGAGGGAAAAAGTACAAGAGAAAAGAGTAATACTGGAATATGTTCAATCCAAAGAAAAATTAGCAGACATATTCACAAAGCCATTGCCAAAAGATACATTTGTGTACCTAAGGAAGAGACTAGGGGTTTGACCCTTGTCTACTAGTCACTAAGCTGACTAGAAGGCTGCACCATCCTACACATTATCAAAAGATCAATCATGTTGATGCAAGCAAAGAGATGGACTACAATGATATACCAGTACAAGAAGGTACTTATCTGAACCAAACACTAGAGATATTGTTGGCTACTATAGAGATTTATTGTTGATGGACAAAATGGAGAGGAATATATCCATTGTATATATTTATTTGGCATTGTTGTCAAAGGGAGAGATATCCAATTAAGAAATATCTATCATGATCATCCAAAGGGTGAGAAGAGAAATATCCATCAGGGAGAGGAACAGTCAAAGGGATAAAAATTCAAAGAAACAACCATCCATCTAAGGGAGAGAGCTAGAGAATGCTAACACTACATATCTATCCAGAAAAGGGAGAGATAGAATCATAAGTTGCTACATCTATCCAGTTAAGGGAATGAAGAAAGCACTCTGCAAGAATCAAATCTAAGCTAGAAGAGCTTACTGAGAGTCAGATATTTGAATTAGTAATAGTATAATAAGTTTGGTATGATATGTCATATGTCATATTGTATTGATAGTATGTTTCCATCAATGTCAAAGGGAGAGATTAATGAACTATAACTGATTGAATGTTTGAAGATGGTAAGTTGGTGATCACAGAGCTATAGAAAGTAAATGCAAGACCTTAAATCAGTTAATGTATTGTATTGTCATTGATGTCAACTTGATATAATCTGATTGGTCATATACATATTTTCATAGACATAAATAAACCAAAGAGATAAAATTTATGTTATCAGTAAAAATATAAACCCAGTGTACACCAAGTGACAGTAAACACTGACGGACAGTGCACACCAACGAATAGAGAACCCTGAGTAGTTCATAGTTTATACCAAGCACCACAACACCGAGCATAACTAAAGTTTATTCTTGAGGACAATTGGAGTCAATGACTGAGCAAACTAAGAGTTGATCACCCATCAAAACTGGAGTTAGGAGATGACAAAACACTTAGTTGGCAGGAGCTATATTTAGAGTTAACTGATTCATTGATTTATTTCCATCGACTAGTTGAACTAAAGACTTAAAGCTAGTTTTATTCACAGTTGTCAAGGATAAATCTAAAGAATAAAACTAAAGCAAAGATTTAAAGGTTAAAGCAATGCATGGTGAGATTTGTAGATCAAGAGGTAATCTACGTCAAGAACAATAAAGACAAGGAATGTAAACGGTAAAATCGTGTCTATATAAAGAGACAAGTAATTCATTATGAAGTGAGGAATTTTGAATATAATTCTATTGAAGGTAGAAGTCTTCATGCAGATTTGATCATACAAGCTGAGGAATAGAGCCAAAGAATTATGCAGACACCGAGCAACAAAGAAGCAACAACATTCACTTAGCAGAAAGAAGAAAGAAGGGGAGCAAAGGAATTGAAGAGAACATTGATTAGAGAGGTATTATGGACTAACAATAGATCTAAAAATTTGCAAGTCAAAGTTGTATTATTGAATAGATCATTTACTATTTCAGCTTAACCATTAATTCAGAAAATCTCTTAACCGAATGGGATTTAACCATCCTTAATGTATTGAGATACTCAAGAGTATCAAAAAGTTTTCATGTTGACAACATAGTGAATGCTAGGTCAAATGATAAATGGTTAGATTTAAATCCTCTAATAAGGTTACACTTAAAAATGTGTTTGTAACCTTTAAAAGGGTTGGCTCTTCATCGAGCTCACTTCAGAAGAGTGAAAATTTTGGGTTACCGGTCCCAAGTGGTTTTTCCGTTAACAAGGTTTCCACATTAAAAATACATGTGCCAAATGTGTATATGTTTCATTGCTTTGATGTTTTTCTTTACACATTACTAAAACATGATTGGTCAGTAAACACTAAGGTTATTTACTGTTATTCGGTAAAGGCTAGAAAAAGGATAAACAGTATATTCACCAAGCATTATATATATGTTAGAATTACATAAGGCATACATATTGTAGGAATGAAGATAACTAAAGGTATTATATTTCTGATATAAGTTTTGGTTGGATTATTGGATTAATTTTTGAGGCCACTGATTCACCCCCCCCCCCCCCCCCCNTCCCCCCCCCCCCCCCCCTCTTAGTTATTCTAACAGTTTATTGGTTTCATCACTTCACATCAAACTGATATTTTCCTCATCAAACAATTGGCTTCATCGCATCAAATCAAGTTAATTTCACTAAAAGATCTATTAAGGGTAATCAATTTCTTTGCATCACATCAAAATAGTTATTCCTTGAAACTAGTTATTTTTCATTATCGATCATCATAAATCGATCAAATGGGTGTTCAGTTTCATTGCTTCACATCAAACTGACCATTCTGATCTATCTTCATCAGTTCTAGTCCAATCAAGTTTGGAATCAATATCTTTGAATCAATAGACTTAAGAGTAGTTTCATCACTTCACATCAAACTATTCTTGGTCTTAACACTAACTATTCTTTGAATTAATGTGTTGATTATACATAAATTCAAAGAGGGGAAAATGTAATCACCCAAAAATGGTCAGTATTACTATAAGCCCCTAATCTCGATTGTTCATCAAGAAAACCCCAATATTGATTAAATCCACCAATTTCTAATCTAAGGCAATTCAAATTATCAATTTGATCTGACCTAAACTCTAGGTCTCATTCAATCACTACACTTGATCCTACTTAATTAACTATTCATAGTATCAACACTAGCTATTCTTTGAATTAATGTGTTGATCCAAAATCAATTAAAAGAGGGGAAAATGTAATCACTCAAAAATAGTCAGTAAAACCATAAGCCCCTAATCTCAATTTTTCATCAAGAAAACCCCAATCTTGATTAAATCCACCAATTTGTAATCTAAGGCAATTCAACTTATCAATTTGATCTTATCTAAACTCTAGGCCTCATTCAATCATTGCACTTGATATTATTTAATTAATTAATTCTTAGAATTCTAATGTTTTTGACAATTAAATCAATCTAATACTATTTATTTATTTAATATCTTAGGATATTGATTAAATAAAAGAGAATTGTCAATTCATCACAAAAGGGATTAAATTAATTATGGCATCACCATTTGGAGGAAATTTCATAAAATCATTTTGTTGTCCCAGTTTTGAGCCTTATTTAAAAATGAGCCTAATGTAGAAAAAGAGTCACCGCTAAAGCCTCAGCTATAAGTTAGATCGAGTCTTTCAGGCTTTGGCAAACCATGGTTGCTTATTGAGTCTGTAGTATAGCGGGAAATCAATTGTAGAACGTCACTTTCCTAACCTTTGCATTTAGATGTTGATTCAAGAGTCCTATGTGGATTGGGATGGTTGAATCACATTATAGGATTGACTCAATAAGTGACCAAGTCCTATGTTTCTTAGTTCTAATATTTTTCATGCTCATAGCCGGGATTCCCACCCTTTGGGTGAGTTTTCTGAAAATCACTATTTTCAATCTTCCAATGATCAGTTCATCCATTCAAGAGGTGAAGGAAAGCCTAAGAAGTGTAACAAAGCAATCAGGAGCCTCAAAGAGTCATTTGGACAAGTCCTGAAAGCTCACGGGTTTTTGCCTCTGCAGGTGCTCTAGGTCGAGAATCGCACCACCTTGGTGAGATTCCTGAAGATAACTATTCATGATGTATTGTCATCTTTAAGTATATGGACGTCTTCATCAAATTTTAAGAATTCCTTGGGTGAAATCAGAATTGAATTTAGAACTATAAGTCATGCGAAAGCTCTATGCAGGTTTTTACCTTCCTGGCTACCCTGACGTAAAAATCGCACCTTTCAGATGCATTTCTCGAGCATATGAGGAACTCATCAGTTTGGATCCGAAATGATTATATAAAGGTGCAAAAGTGTTTGTAAGAGATTTTGTGAAGTCTTAAAACCTTCAGAACTAAATTTCATCAAGCATTATGAAGGGTGACTTTTTACCTTTTCAGGTGCGCTTCTCCGGGATTCGCAATGACTTGGTGCGATTTCCTCAGAGCATAATTTATGATGTAGAGTGAAGATGTAGTTAATAAAATCACTTGATTAGGGATTCATAAGGTGAATTAGACATGTGCAACATGATGACATGGTCTCAAGACCTTTGCTAAGCCTTGAGTGGGAAATGATGAAATCAGATGCGACTGTTCAAGTTTCACACTTAAAAGGTGAGATTCTGGTGAACCTTATAACTAGGTGGAAAAGAAGTAAAACAAGTGTGTTCCCTTTGAGCACATGATTTAGGTGAAATGATAAAGCAAATAAATAATTATAAGGTAAAAATAAAGTATATTGTGTAGACCACTGGGAAAGTGGGCTATTAGGTGCGACTGTTTGGGAGGAGTAACTACTTGGTGCGATCCCCACGAGTCTATGGAGTCAAGTGATAAAGTTGTTTTTAAAGAGCCATTAATTCACCTAACCATTGGCACCATTAATGAAGTTCTTTTCAAAGAAGAATGACATATTGTTAATATTAAGTGTGGGGAAATGCATTGCGATCCTAAAATGGTAAGAAACATTCACACGATTGAATCTGTTGCATATTGAATTCTTCTATTAATGGCTATTTTCTGCTTGCCGTGTATATATTCTCTTCTACAGCCAAACGTTCATTGATATGTCTATAAATATCTGGTGAAATGGGACAAAGGTATTTGGGCTTTGAACATTTGAATAGTCTGGATTGTAAGTGGAAAGATATCAGTGACACTCATTTACCACACTACGATTTGCATGATCTGAGGTTTAGGTCGCAGCAAGAAGGAATACACCCAGTCACACAGAAGCTAAGGGATAGCGGATTGGTTGAAGCGGCTGATTTTCCCATCACAGTGCAAGCTCTTGAACTCATCAAAGAGTGCATAGCAAAATACAATGTTGATAGCCAGCAGATCAAGATGCCCGATGGCCAAGTATTGTTGGAGGTCAACAGGGATACTATGGAGTGATCCTTTAATATCCCACAGAGAGAAGTGTATAACACCTTTGATTTTGTTGTGTCTGCGTCATGTTTCAATGAGAAGAAAATCAAATGGAGAGGTGTGATCTCATTAGATTAGTTCTAGACAGCAAGAAGTGCTAAGTCTAAGTTGCCAAAGAATTTATACGGCACTAACTTGAAAAGAGAGATAGTAGATATTCTTGTCCAACTCCAGAGGTTGAAGGGAAGAGATGAAGCTCTCAAATTTTCAGTGCATGATTTCTTCCTCATCCAATCAGTGTGTGCAGATGATAGTTTCTATGATTGGGCTAAGATGATGGCAGTAAAGCTAAGATGGGAACTCACATGCGCCAAGAGTACCAATGTTTTTAGAATGGCATCTTACCTCATCTACGCCCTTGCAGCTACCCAAAGTTATCCAGGATTTCCAAGAATAGAAGAATTTGAGGACTCTACCAAGATATATGAGTTCTACCCCTACCTCCCATTGAACCAGAGCTATGCCTATTTCATGGAGGTGAATGATGCATACACAATGAGGTTATGCAGGGAACTTCAAGGGTTCCCAGAAAGGAGATTTTCTCCTAAAGCCATCACGGTCATAAATACATACGGAGCATATTACATTCAGTTCCCCACCTTCTCCTACTTCAAGATAGGTGGATTTGGTGACGCTCCCACCAAACTGCCAAGGTATGTTGATGATAAGATGGTGATGATCGAGTAGTGTCACCAAGTGATAGAAGTGAACATACTCTATTCCAGCTTGCATATGGCTATGATTCCCTTCCCCTTGAAGGTAGGAGCATATTCTTGTGTTTTGAGTTCACATGCCAAGAATGTGATTAAGGTTGCGGAAGCCAAATATCCTTTTCAGAAGTATGATGTAATCAGAGTTCGCCACGACTCTGCCAATTTTGTTTGAGATCATCTAAAGCTAGGCTCTGCTCATAGTCATGTACCTGATATAGAAGATTATTGGGCTAACTGTGATGATGAAAAGGAAGCTAGAGATCATTACTGGTCTCGCCTGACCATTGGTTAGATCAAAGAATTCAACATTCCCATCAATGTTGGTGGAATAAAAGAAGATGGAAGCTATATGAGGCCAAGCAAGAAGGATGCTCAGATGAGAGATGTACCCATTAGTTCAGAGCCTTATACGGGAAAAAATATTCTCGATCTCAATGCCCTCATGCATCAGATCATGAAGAGAACTAAAGCATGGGTACAAGCAAAGAAAGCTGGCAAGAAAAGTTCAAATACTCTAGCTAAGACACTTCCAGTCCAGACCCATGCAGTTTCAACAAGGTCAGCCTCTGCTTTAGTCATAACTAGCACATCGCTTGGAATTCCTCAGTCGACTGGAGGAGATGGTGATCCACCTGAGAAGCAATCGGTTATTCAGCCTACATGCAGAGCTGGAGTAGTAGAAAACATTCCTACCATCGCAGGGGAAGAGAAGGATACAGATGAAGGCCCTGACGTTCAGATCTTGGATCAAACAACTCTGGTGACTCTGATTAACCCAATAGACAAGGAACAAGGAAAATATTCATCCTTAGCACTCAGCGCTGGAGGAAATGGAGGTAAAAACAATGTTTTAATTTCTTCTATTAGTACTGACATTTCCAAACTGAGTTTTGCAAAGAAGAAGCACAAGACCCCACCTGTCACGAGGAAGCTCTTCCCTGAAGACTTTCTCAAAATATCTTCCTCTATTCTGGCTATACCTTCCTAGATTGAGCAGACAATAGAAAAGAAGAGGAAGAGAATAGAAGATAGCTATGTTTCACAAGACTTGGCAGAGAATTTAACGAAGGTACCATCACAGAAGAAGGCCAAAGAGCCCATGATGTTGGCCTCTATGGAAACTAATGATGCAACAAGGAACCTGGTGTTGGAGGTAGCCAAAGCTAACGTATTTGGGGATGTTAACCAGATAGGAGTAGATGACTTCACTGTGAGCAGGATCGACATGGGGCCTGCCAAGCACAGCATGAAGAAGAGGCTCTAGGAGACCTCTAATCAATTGATCAGTGAGGAGCTAGATCACTTAAATCTAGACAAGGTAAAGTTGAAGAGCACAGTAATTGAGCTCTCAACTATCATCCGAGGCTTTCTAGAATTTGTATCTCACCAGCCTTCACAAGTTCCTATAAATACAGAGGTACTTGACCCTACAACTGTGGATAGAAATGCCTTACATATTTAGTTGAAGGAGAATAAACACATGGCTCAAATCAGCAGAGATTGGATAGCAGATTTGAAGACTAGAGGGAAACTAGTTGTTGAGAAGCTAGGAAGCAGTTACCTCAATTTTGATAAATTACTCAATAGTCTATTATTAGATCAGGAAGCTATTGAAATGGAAAAAGAAGCTTGTAGAAACTATGTTGAACGTCTCGATGAGATTGCGGAGTTGAAACCAAGTACAATGGGCATTCTGCCCATAGAAGGGGAACCAATACAGAAGTGGATCTTCAAGGTGGGATACAAGAATGAGGCTACTACAGCCATTCTCAAAGGCCTCAAGAATATTGTCAAGCTCGTGAGGGAAGACATTAAGAAAATTGAAAAGCACTTAAGCGATCTCTAGTGTGATTCTCAGATTGGTGTCGATGGTAAACAACTAGGGATCGAACACATGGTTAATTTCATGCATGCATATATTGATTTAGTCATCGCCCCAGATACCTACCAAATGGCTGATATCCAGAAGCTAAGTGCACTCGATGCCGCACTCTTTGCTATTTACTTAGAAGTTGAGTCATTGCCTTCGGCCATCAGAGAGATTTGCGATGAACAATTACGGTTGATTACACAGCAAGATGCATTGAAGATTAAAGATTTTGACAAGATCATGGAAGCCATCAAAGCATATGCAAAGGCGTTTCCTCAAGCCAAAGAAGCCAAACATCCAGCAACTTGAACATTCCATAAAATACCTTTCCCATTTCTCTTGTTTTTTCTTTCTCTCATATTGTAACGACATTTGTGAAAAACCAAGTCCGTAGAGTTTTTTCCCTCCTATTCTATTATTGTAACTATTTTACCAAAGAAGAAGAGTCATCTTCTTCTAACATTGTATTGAACTATAAATACTCAAATTGAAATGAATGAAAAGGATCAGCATTTTTGTGATTTGCATATTGCTTCCCCCTACAGCTGAATCTGTATGAGTGAGAATCAAAGTATTTGTTTCCCTAAATGTTGCTCACTTTAGTTTAAATGTATTTTTCTTCTCATGTTGAATGGTTCTTTGCCTCACTAGTTGTAGAAGTATTTCTTGAAACGAAAATGGTCGTTGAGTGTAGAGAAGTATTGAAATCGTCTGAGAGTGATTCTCTACGATTGGTCCAACACTGAATTTCATTCTACATTTGTAGGAGTAGATGTTAATGTTAAATAGTCAGAATAAGAAGCATGATTGTGGTCGTGGTGATGCTTTGGATTCTTTTATAGGAGTAGAATTTAGAAGTTTGAACCCTGCATTGAATCTTGGTGGATTTCCTTTGTTGACAGAAGTTCACTCATTTTCCTCTTCTTCTCTCAGGTTAAGAGCATACCACCAATCAGAGTTAGAACAAATTCATTGCAAATCAAACACAGGGAGCTATACCTATACAAAATCTAGAGATTGGACTAATTCTCTATTGAGAATTCTCCTTTCAACTGTGGTGTACAGCAATTGGGCAGCCCATGACTCTAATCAACTTTGCTAACTATACCCCATCCAATCTGTTCACCAATACATTTAAATAATCCAAAAAGATTGATCAAATCAATTTATTTCAATCAACTCCTTATCATTTTGGAAACAATTAAAATCTTTTTAGCTAACTAAAAATATCTCCTTATCATTTTGGAAATAATTCAAATCAGTTATGTTAACTCATTATTCAATTTACAAACTTCCAAAATCACTCAATAAGCATTGGAGTTAACTGATTCTTCAACTTTGAGTCCCTACCAATCAAATCAGTTGCACATGGATTGTTCTAGTTTGGGATCAATCTCAATCTTCATTCATTAATCAATCTTGTTCATCCATTTTTGATAGGATTTCTATATAATCATACCTCCATTATTCAAAAAAGGAGAGAATCGTGAAGTAGAAAAACATTGTCGAATTGGTGATAGATTATTGTTAATTGTTTATCTTATTCATAGCTCATTTAGCTTACTTGACTTTGCAAAATCAAATCATAGAAATCTTTATTTCATTTTCTCAATAATGGATTAATCCTGGCTTAATTTGGATGTACTTGCATTTCATTTAGCTTAGATTTCAAAATCCTTCATTTATATAGAGTTTATAATCACTAGATTTTGTGATGATTTGAGAGAAAAATTCATACTCATATTTACTAGAAGGAAATGAGTCACTTTGACTGATTTGTGCTTCATTAGTTTAATTTTTTCAATCCATCATACAATGATTCATTGAAGTGTTTGTGTTGTTATATAAGTCACCTTTTCCCACATACAAACCCCAATCATACCTTGACTATGGTCAATTAAACTCACCCCTACCCTTGGGAATTCCTTAAATAGGAAGCCTTTCTTAGTACAAATGAGATTTATTTCATGTTCTATCTAAATGGGTCATGGTATTAAGTGAATTTCACATGGAGTATGTGGACTATAGAGATATAAAGGGACAATTCATAGCAGGTCAGCTAGCAGAAGCACCAATCTCAAGTGAAGAATTTACCCAAGTGGAATTTCCAAATGCAAGCATCCTTACTAGTGAGCCAAATACATGGAAATTATACTTTTACGGGTCATGTACTCAACATAGCTCAGGGGAAGGAGTTATTTTCATCACACCGTGAGGTTTGACAATCCAAAAGTCATTTAAACTTATATTCTCATGTACTAATAATATAGAAGAGTATGAATCACTTATGATTGGACTCGAAATGGCTTTGGAATGGATAATTATCAAATTATAAATCTATGGTGTTTCCCAATTGGTCATTAATAAAATTAATGATGAATAACAAACCAAGGATAAAAAAATCATGCCTTACAAAAGGATGATTGATGACTTTAAAAAGTATTTTGTCTTGATCACATTTGAGAAAATACCAAGAGTTGAGAATAAATTAGTTGATGTCATGGCAACACTAGCCTCACTTTTGCAAGTACCTTATCAAAATAAGCGATATAAGTTTTGAGCGAAAGAATTGGTAAAACCTACATACGACCATCCTGATTTCCAAATCATTTTCCTACTTGTGGGTCCTCACTCTACTTGGTATGGTTTTATTTACATCAATTTAAAAGATAACACCTTACCTTTGGACCAATCCTAAAATGAAAACAGAAACCTTATACGCCAAGCCTCTCATTTCACCCTTATTGTTGAGATATTGTATTGCAAAGGTCTTGACAGAATGTTGCTTATTTGTTTAGAGAGTGAGGAATCTAAAATTGCCTTACAAGATATTCACAAGGGTATTTTTGGGTCACATTCGAGTGGTTTTACCTTATATAAGAAACTCATTAGGATGGGATACTATTGACTGACAAGGGAGAAGGATGCTTGCCAGTTTGTAAATATTTGTCAAAAGTGTCAATACCATGGGAACCTGATACATGTGCCAGCATAGGAACTACATCCTTTAACCACACCTTGGCCCTTTTATCAATGAGGTTTTTATTTTATTGGAATTATATATCCTCCCTCTTCTAATAGTCACAAATAAATTATCACTACAACTGAATATTTTACAAAATGGGTGGAAGTTGTACCCTTATCAACTACAATTGGACAGCAAATTTCCATATTTACCCTAAATCACATTATTTGCAGATATGGTATACCACATGTACTCATCACAGATAATGGGAGTAAATTTAAAAATAAGGATGTAAAAGAGTTATGTGAAAATTTTCATATTATTCAACATTTCTCTTCCATTTACTATCCCCAAGAAAATGGACAAGCAGAAGCTTGTAAATAAATATCCTTAAAATTCTTAAGAAAATAGTGGATGATTCAGGTAAGGATTGGAAGGTTCAATTGAATCCATCACTTTGGGCTTATAGGACCATCATTAGGACACCTACCAGAGCTACACCATTTTATCTAGTTTATGAAGCCGAAGCAATCTTATCTTTGGAGGTAGAAATTTTGTCCCTTTGAGTTTCTCTACATGGAATACTAACAGATGAAGAGTATAGAGTTTCTAGGTTGGAAGAACTAGAGTTACTTGACTAATATAAACATCAATCATATGATCATCTTAAAGTCTACCAAAAGAGGATGTACATGAACTATAATAAAAAGATCAAAGTTAGAGAGTTCCAAATTGGTGACGTTATCCTAAGAGAGAACCCAAGAAATCAATCTGAAAGAGAAAAGAAAGGGAAATTTGAGGCATTTTAGCTAGGACCCATTGTGACCACATCATCCTATGGAATAAGAAATTACAAAATAACCATATGTGATGGACAAGAATATGAAGAATGTTTTGATTAAGGTAACAACAGGTTTTGAAGAGGCCCCAAAACCCTTTAACAAGGAGAGAAAAGATATGCAACTAGGACCAACAAAACAACATTTTGTCCCAATAGAAAACAAAGAACCAAAAAGGGCACTACCCCTGATTACATAGTTAAGAGCACTAAAAAAAAAAAAGCTACAACAAAAATCTTCCACAAAATAGGATCGATTAAACTCCCAGCAAAAATAATAGACAAGCAAAGTCGAATCACTTCTTAGCATCATCCATCTGGCTTTCCATTGTTTGAATCTCTTCCATCTTAGATTCCATACTCTGAATCGAGACCCTCAGATTGGTAATATCTTTGCTTTGGACCTCAGTCATATTTTTGGTGGTATATTTGGTTTTGGTCCCCAGGCCTGAAGTAGGAGTCTCATGATTTCCATCTTCCTCTTGTTTAGCTTTTTCATCATAGTTCCCTTCTAGCAGGGCATGAAGCACTTTCAAATTTTCAACAAAAGATTGTATTCCTTCTTTTATAATCTTAGTCAGCTTTCTGAGCATGATATTGTTTTTGTTTTCTTTTTCAGTCATTTTTTTATTTTGTTGTGAATCATTGCACTAAGATTTTCTTCCAGAGTAGTATTATTGTTTTTAACCTTTTCAAAAACATCCTTCCCTTGATGATACATAACTGCATCATTTCTCATCTTTTCCACTGTTTCTTCTAGTAGAGAGTTTCTATCTTCAATGTTCTTAAAGTTGGTCTGGAGTTCCTTAATGCCATCATGAATCCATTTGTCGATGTTGAAACCATACATAGCCTTGTTCCTAGCCGCTTGGAGGTGAGTGATGTTAACTTCTCTTTTCACTTTTAAGTCTTTGTCCCATAGATCTTCTTCCATACTCCTCTAGTTCTGATTATTATTCTCCTCTTTATCATCCTTCGGGCTCTCAAGCGGAGTTGGGATTTTGTTGTTGTCTTTTTGGGTATCCATCTCAAGATCAATGCAGATTCTATCACTTTGTACATTCTTGAATTCCTCATTCACTACCTTTTTCTCCTCTTTGTTCTCATTCTTTCCTTTATCAGGTTATTTTTTTCCCTTAAAGATTTGTCTCTATATTAGTGTAAGACTACAAAAGGGGTTAGAAAGCACATCTAGGTAACCACAAACCCTAAAAATATGCTACCCTAACTAATGTAACATTAAAACCATTTGAAATAAGAGTTGAAATATATGAAAGATGACACAAGAAAAACTCCCTTCAAATGTAGTTCTAATGGTATCCTTTCTTCTCCATAGAGGTCGATATGTTTCTCTTTGACAAACACCAATTGCACAAAGAACCTTGAAAGCTTGATAATGAGAATTACTAGGAGGTAGTGATCTTGAGGTTTTCTCAAAATCTCATGTTTAACCTTGAATGAGAGGAATGCATCCCATTTTATAAAAAATGAGAGACAATTTGGTGAGATTGCACAAAATCAATGCACCAACCAAGATTTTGGTTGGTAGGATGCTTGGAAGCATGAAATTGGGGAGAGATATTGAGGAGATATTGGAGGATTTTGGAGATATTGAGGAAGCACCTTAATAGGGATGACAATCCTCAATTAAGGGATATGATATTTAGGTGAGATTATGAATCTTTAATCAAATCCATAATTCAATATTCTCAAATATTCCTCCAAATCAAATTAGATTTATGAAATTGTAAAATCCCATAAATTGAAATTAGCTAATTAATTAATAAAAATTAATTAATTATTGGAGACTTAGGGAAATGGGGAATAAATGAATTTTGTTTATTTATTCAATTAGGACTTAGGATAAATTATGGGTTATTCATCCAAAGGGGGAAATTAGTAGATTATTGGTCAAATTAAAGGTGTTGATGTGGAATTGAAAGGATTTTGATAATATTGATAAGGATTAGGGTTAATTCTGAGGGTTCCAGAATAGTTTAGGAAATCATGAGGCATCGATGAACTTTGACAATGCGCCTGGATAATGATGATTGGAAATGATTGAAAAGCGCCAATGAACTTTGATAGCATCATAAGATTGAAATGGGGAAACATCGATGATCTTTGACAATGTTACTGAAATGATAATCAGAAATAGTATTGACAATAATGAACAACACTATTGAATTGAAATTGATAGATTGATAGTGATAACACCGATGATCTTTGACAGTGTTATCAAATGGTTGATTGAAAGGATACAAAGCATCGATGATCTTGGACAATGCTCCTAAAATGATGATAAGATTGATTGAATTGAATTAGGGTTTGATCGATTGGTTTGAAATTGGGTTGATTAGGCATCGATGATCTTGGATAATGCCCCAGAATGGTCAGAAATGAGTCCAGACAATTCTGCAAATGATTAGGAATAGAATAGGATATATTTGAACTGATTTAGGAAGGTTTGGAATGGTTTAGGATCGAATAGGATCAGTTTAGGAAGGTTTTGAAATGACTTGGAAAATGATCAATTTGATAGAGAAAGTAGAATTATTAGTAAATAATTGAACAATTTTGTAATATTCAATCATTGATGAAAGACACAATGTCGCTATACAATAAAGATCATATGCACGACACAGAGGAATAATTAGGTCACAAAACAAAATTCTGATTGTAATGCGAACAATGTTAAAACACGTAGACTAGCAGGCTTGAACCATTTTTAGGTGTCTACATTTTGCCCCTCTTTGATGCAATGCGATTATGAGCATTGTGTCAAAGAATCCTAAAGAAAACAACATTAAAACATGCCCTAGTGATAATGGGATACATAGGTGCCCCCTTAAGAAATTGTCCAAAAAATGCAAGTGATAGGTCGATTTGTCGACAACGATCATATCGAAAATTGGAGGTCAAATGCAAAATATATGAGGTTTAGAGTGCCAAAAGCATCATGACCAATACAAAACACAATGGGTTGCACGTCCATCTAAGCAACCAAGAGGCTATAAAAGGGCTTGAAAGGGGTTTTGGAGCTCATTTTCACTCTCTCATTTGGAAGAATTGAGCTTTGGAGCAAGGAAGATGGATTGAGTGCTAGTGAAGATTCAGCATGGGGAACAAGTTTGTAGCTTCCGACATGGGACCCGAGGTGAGTACATCAAAGCCTTTAAGTGGTTTATTGCTTTGCATACTTTCCTAGGTTGTTTAGAGGGTCAAACAGGGCTGGCAGGGGCTGGCACGTGCCACCTACATAGGTCACGTGCCCACTTGCGCAGGTCATGTGCCCACCTATGCAGGCCACATGCCCACCTGCGTAGGTAGCGCAGGTAGGAGGCCATTTTGCACAGGTGGTCAGAAGGGCCTCAAAATAGGGTCCAAGGGTTCCTAAACCACCTTAAACTTCCCTAAATTGGTCAAAACCCTAGGACAAGGTCAAAATTAGGTAAAACTAGGTCAAAATAGGTCCTAGGTCAGTCATCAAGAAACAGAAAGTATAGAAAGTTGACCAAAGTCACATGGTGATCGCAAGAGGAGCTGCCAGTTCCACAGACACGGGAGAGCAGACCGGCATGTCTGGACATACACCACAGGATGAGCAGACATGAGAGGTAGATTCTTTCCTTGCTAGGACTGTACTATATCACATACATGCCTGAGATTAGGGCAAACCGGGGGTTGATCACAGCATTAGCCAAGCAATGGCACTCAGAGACCAGTTCCTTCCACCTGCCAATAGGGGAGGTGACAGTGACACTAGAGGATGTGTGGCACATCCTCAGGATTCCAATTCATGGTGAGCTAGCCAAGTATGATCCTATTACAGGGAGGTTAGCATTGCACTGACTGTTTGAGAGTGATGATGATGATACGGACATCTAGGATTATGAGATCAGATGGGAGACCATGGCTAGGTAGCATGATAGTCTAATTGTAATTATCTGTGGAGTCATTGCATGTCTCTTGGTACCAGATAGATGAGGGCATAGATTCCCTATTGGCTGGGGGAGTGTACTCGAGTATATGATTATGCAGGGCACAATGTTCGCATGGGGGCCATGCATGTTAGCTATGACATATTACCATCTCCATTAGTTGGCGTGTCGCAGAGGATTGTCGATCAGTAGTGGGATCACACTACTGTAGGTGTGGGCCTATGAGAACATAGCAGTATTTTGGCCTATAGCTTAGAGAGTGGTTTTACCAGATTTTCCATATGTTTATTGCTACCGAGGGGCACCTGCACAGGGCCCATTAGGATACACATTGCACTTTTGACACGAGATAGATGTGTTGAGAGATTTCAGTTGGCGTCCCTACAGAGATTGCCCTAGATGGGATGATGACGTAGATCAGCTTCCTTACTGCAAATAGGAGAGTTACCTCATCGGGAGGTTTTCTGATGGATCATACAGTGATTGAGATGCAACTCCCAGAGCGAGTCAGGCAATAGTTTGGAGAGGTACAGGGAGTTTTGATAGGTACAGCATTGTTTGCTAGATCGAGGGATGAGGCCAGGACATGGGGTGAAGCACTCAGACCTCAGGTGGCCTATGCAGATTTCACACAGTTACAGCCCAGACCATGGGGAGAAAATGTAGATGTGGCATACGTAGGGACCATAGATGAGTATGATAGGTGGTTTTCTCAACACAGGTTGATTCCTTTGGCAGATCCTGATGTGTCGATACCGAGAGTGAGGGTGCCCAGAGATGAGAGTGCCAAGGAGGAGGAGGATGAGGAGGATGAGGAGGAGGAGGATGGGGAGGAGGATTCAGATGATGATGATGATGATGATGATGATGATGATGATGATGAGGGTTCAGATGAGGAGGATGATGATGATGACAAAGATCTTGGTGATATGTTGATGCAGATGGATGAGGACAGGGATGAGCCACCACAAGGGGATGGCATACAGGGTCTACATGACTGGTGTGAGGGTCATATATAGTGCATTGCAGAGCTTACAAGATAGATAGATAGATTAACACTGGAGAGAGATACAGATAGAGCTACATGGGATATAGATCGTTCATCATGGATTCTGAGTGATCAGTGCTCATAGAATAGATGGACAGGTTGATAGTAGAGAGGGACACATTACTCGCCTCTCAAGATACAGATAGGTCCAGGGCATAGAGGGTCGAGGAGGAGTCATGCCAGTTTATCAGTTCCATCAAAGATGTAGGTGTGCGTGATATTGCAAGGATGTTATTAGATGTCCAAGTAGATTCACAATATTGGAAGGGCGTGTACAGGCGAGATGTGTCATAGGATCAGTGGGCATTGAGTTATAGAGCGTCACCTAGCAGGTCACACTCCCATAGGACAAAAAGCAGTGGGGGAGTGTTGGGACTGAGGGGGCCACCTAGATTGGGGCAGACAGGGCATCACACAGGGAGAGCCTCATCTTCTCGACAGGACAGGGATCAGGAGGACCGAGAGAGAAGGGGTTGACAGGAGGTCTCTCTAGCAGAGGGACAATTTGATAGACATGTGATATGTTATGAGCCTGTGGGCCTCAGTGTATACATACACCTTGATTTTTGTACTCTGATACTTTTTTGAGACATTGATATATGATATGCAACTATTTTATGATGCACAGGATGGATGTTTATGTATATGCTTTGATTTCATGTTATGATGATGCTTATGTATTGCAATGCATTGCCTTTGTTATGCAATAAAATTTGTTATGAATGCAATAATTGTTTTTGTCTTTTTGTCATTTGAATTTGTATGAATGCAAAATGCAAATGTATGTTTGAAATTTTTCTCATGTAGAAATGAATGAATGCAAAAATGCACATGTTTTTGTTGTTTTTCAAGTTTATGAATGCATGTATGCAGGATGCACCTATTTTTGATGTACTAGAGTACTAGACCAAGGCAACTAGGAGGACTGACTGAAGAATTGTTAGTAGAAAGCAGAAATTAGACAAAGAAATGTTAGTAGAAAGATGTTGGCTTTCAAAGTGCAATTTGGTGTTAAGATCTTATTTTGATATTGCAAAAGCAGACGTTGCGCATCATGGCACAAAAGCCAGAGTGCAAAGGTCATCATTTTTGCGTAAACAAACATGATGCAGACAAAGAATGATCTTCTCTGTCTCAAAAGCATGTAGCAGACATGCCCTAGAATTTCATGACAACATCAAGCAGGCAGAAAAAAAGATAAAGAGAAAGCAACTGGTCATGAACCATCCTGGCTACTCTCATAAGTTCAGATAATATCTTCGAGTAGCATAGGAACATGATCAAAAAAGAAAATCAAAAATACTTACAAAAATAATGTGAACCAATAGCCATTCTGATCTTTTGTTACTTGCATTTAATGTTCGTTGATTGATAACTTAGATTGCAGATTGATTGATTGGAGAACTGATTGATAGCTTGGACAAATTGATAGATAGCAAAGATCGAAAGATTTGAACGGTCCAATCAGATTGAATGCTGGGTCACAATGATTCAGATCACATATGATTTTGTTAAGCACAGATTGGTGATTCTACCATGGATGTCGGCAAACATGATGTTCAGCAAACAAATTTATTATAGATTTTTGAAGAGATTTTGCAATTTTTAGGATTTTTGAGATATTTTAGTTTTTTTGGTCTTTTTTTAGAATCGTATTTGAATTTTTAGCAATTTTTTTAGGACATTATGTAATTTTTAGAAGTTTTTTCAGGACATTATTTGATTTTTTTTGGAATTTTTCCATATTTGGATTTTTAGGATTTTTTCAGGTCATTAAGATACTTACAATGTGTTATCTCCAGAATGAGATAGTCAAGGAATTTCATGGGTAAACCACATTCAAGGTCTTGCCCCTAGTTTGAATTCAAACTCAAAGATGCTCAGTGCTAGAAATTTTCCCCCAAACAACAAAGAGGCTATATATAGAGGCCAAAAGGACAGATAGACTGGGTATACCAAGGGGAAGACAAAGAAGATCAACCAGTTACAGGCCATAAAGGGGCACTAGGGTCGATAAAAACTAAAAGCTGTGATCAGGAAAGGACATCAGGATATCAGGTGGAACCATGATAGACAATGGAGCAACAACTTTCTACGTGTGGCGCCTGTTTGCCAGGTTTTCACCATAGTACTTGCCCAAAGCACCTGTTTGCTAGGTTTTCACTATTGGACGAGATTTTTCTCTTGATTTCTATTTTTTTGCATGCCAAGATGCATGTTTGCTAGGTTTTCATCAAGAAAACCATTTTTTTCTTTTTTGCTTTTTCTCTTTTTTCTCTTTTTTTATTTTTTTGATATTTTCTCATAAACTTTTTCAATTTTTTTCATACTTATTTCAGGAACTTTTTGCAATTTTTTTGTACTTTTTTCAGAAATTATGCATAATACTTACGGAGGTGCATGTTGTTCAATGCCTCTAGCAATGGTTCTCCCTCCAGTGTTGCAATTTGATACACTCCAGACCCATATGATGCTATGACTATGTATGGGTCATCCCAATTTGGTTCAAATTTTCCAGCCTTCTCTATGTGTGGCTGGGTCTTGTAATTCATCTTTAGAACTAAGTCTCTGATCTCAAAATGGTGACCTCAGACCTTCTTGTTGTAACTCCATTTGAGACGATTCTGGTAGGCTTGCAAGTGTACCAAGGTATTTTGTCACCGCTCATCAAGCATCTCGAGCTCATGTAATATGGAAACTCTATACTGTTCATCATCAACAATACCTTGTAAGGATACTCTCAATGAAGGAATTTCAACCTCGATGGGTAATATGGCCTCAGCGCCATAGATAAGAGACTACAGAGTAGCACCAGTGGGGGTGCGGATGCTAGTCCTATAGGCCCACAGAGCTGGGTTGAGTTGTAAGTACCAATCACGGCCAACATCATTGACAGTCTTTTGCAGGATCTTAATGATAGTTTTGTTAGATGCCTCTGCTTGGTCTTTGCCTTGCGGGTAGTAGATGCTAGAAAATCCATGACGGATTTTCAATTTCTCACAAAGCTGGGTGACATCCTTGTTCTGGAATGGGCTACCATGATCAATAATAATGGCTAGAGGGACTCCATAATGGAAAATGATATAATTCAAGATGAATCTAGAAACTTGTTTGTCGGTAATGTATGTCATGGGGATAGCTTCCACCCATTTGGTAAAGTAATCAGTGGTCGTGATGATGTACTTGTGGCCATCAGAAGATAGGGGTGTGATCTTCCCTACAAGGTCAAATGCCCATTGTGAAAAGGGCCATGGAGAGACCACTAGTTGTAGATCCTGTGCCAGAGCATGAATCAAATTATTGTGAATCTGGCACTTGTAACATTTCTTAGAAAATTTATGAGCATCTTGCTCCATGGTAGGCCAGTAGTATCTTGCTCGAACCAACTTCTTGGCAAGACTCAAACCATTGAAATTTCCACCACAAATACCATCGTGGACCTCATGTAAGGAAGTGTCAGCCTCTCGCGAATCGAGGCATTTGAGGAGGGTTTGGTCATAGGCTCTCCTATAGAGGGTATCACCAATGATGACATAATGGGAGGCTTGATGGATAAGAGCTCGATGCTTGTTTTGGAATAAGGTAGGGGGTAATATCTGGGTGTGTAGGTAATTGTAGACATCTTGATACTAGGGGGAATTGGGAGGAACAATGTCACACAGGAGCTCAGATTATGGAATGTTGAATGCTGGAAGCAATAGCTGCTCAATGAGAAATTCATATCTCTCTTCATTATTCGGCATGTTGATCATTGATGCAATAGTGGCCATAGCATCTACTTGTTTGTTATGCACCCGTGGAAGTTGGCAGAAGCTGATTGTAACAAATTGCTCCTTGAGAAAGTCGGCCAACTATTTGTAAGGTACTAGCTTTTCATCCTTAGTTTCATAGTCCTCAGTGACCTATCGGATGACCAATTGAGAATCACCATACACCTTGAGGTGCTGGATTTTCCATTGAATAGCAAGTTTAAGTCTAGTGACCAATGCTTCATATTCAGCGATATTGTTGGTACATGCAAATGCAATTCTGTAAGATTTTGGAATGACATCGCCTTGTGGGGTGGCAAACATGATGCCTGCCCCTGATCCATGTCTAGTATGTGAGCCATCAAAGTAGAGTTGCCACTCATTATATTCAGTGAAGGCGAAAATGGACTCATCTGGGAATTCTAAAAGCAATGGGTGATCATCAGGAACTGGTGCCTCTGCAAGCTGATCCACTATCACCTGGCATTTTATTTCTTTTCAGTCCACATATTCTATGTCAAACTCACTCAGGAGCATGGCCCATTTGGCTAGGCGACCCGTGAGAGCTTCTTTGTCTAAGAGATACTTCAATGGATCAATCTGTGATATGAGCATGGTTTTCTAGTGTAGCATGTAATGTCTTAACTTATGTGTGGTGAAAACCATAGTAAGACAGGCTCGTTCAATGAGTGAGTAGTTTAATTCATATCCAACCAAAGTTCTGCTGATGTAATAAATAGCTCTTTCTCATCCTTGTTCATCGTGCTATGCAAGAAGAGAACCCAATGTAGTTTCAGTGGTAGAAATGTACAAGAGAAAAGGCTTCCCTGGAATGGGAGGCATTAAGATTGGTGGATGCAATAGATAATCTTTCAATTGTTGGAATGAGTGCTCACATTTGTCATTCCAATGGAAAGTCACACCCTTATGTAGTAGATTTTGAAATGACTGGCATTTATCTGCTAGTTATGCAATAAATTGGCAGATAGACTATAATTTTCCTTGTAGACTTCTCAGCTTCGTTAGTGTGTTTGGCGGAGGCATCTCTAAAATGGTTTACACCTTTGCAGGATCCACCTTGATACCTCGTTGAGAGATGATATAGCCTAGGAGTTTTCCAGAAATAACTCCAAAAACACACTTTTTGGGGTTCAAGCGGAGCTTATACCCTTCCATTCTTTAAAATATTCTGGCTAGAATACTCAAATGATCTTTTCTGGTTGTAGATTTATAGAGGAGGTCGTCAACATAGTCTTCCATTAAGATGTGCATAAAGTCATGGAAGATTGTGGTCATTTCCCATTAATAAGTTGCTCCAACGTTCTTGAGGCCAAAGGGCATGACATTCCAGCAATAGGTTCCCCAAGGACATGTGAAATTTGTCTTGGCTTGATCCTCAGGAGCAATCCAGATTTAGTTGTAACCAGAGAAGCCATCCATCAGTGACAACATCTCGTAACCTGCAGTCATGACGACAATCATGTCGATGTTGGGCAGAGGAAAATCATCTTTAGGGCATACCTTATTTAAATCATGGAAATTAGTGCATATCTATATGCCCCCAGCGTGCTTCCTAATAGGAACCAGATTGGAAATCTAGTCTGCGTAATCAATAGGTCTCATAAATCCTGCATCCAATAACTTCTTCAATTCTACTTTTACCAGTAGAGCTATTTGGGGATGCATTTTTCTTAGCTTATGTTTTATTGGCTTCACACCCGGCTTCAAAGGGAGGTGGTGAAGAACTAACTCAGGATCCAGGCCAGGCATGTCAGCATATGACCAGGCAAAATTGATCTGGTGCTCAAGGAAGAATCTAATAAACTCATCTTTCTCTTCTGGCGAGAGTGATCCTGCAAAATGTATGATCTTGGGGTTGTTTGGTGTTCCCAAGTATCCCTTAATTGAGGATTCTCATATATTTTAGAAAGCACGTGTAAGACCAGAAAAGGGGTTAGAAAGCACATCTAGGTAACCACAAACCTTAACAATATTCTACCCTAACTAATCTAACATTAAAACCATCTAAAACAAGAGTTGAATTATATGCAAGATGACATAAGAAAAACTCCCTTCAAATGTAGTTCTAATGGTCTCCTTTCTTCTCCATAGAGGTTGATATGTTGCTCTTTGACAAACACCAATTGCACAAAGAACCTTGAAAGCTTGA
>MU228135.1:1623154-1656603 GCA_018584345.1 Thuja plicata | reverse complement strand
TTGAGGAAGCACCTTAATAGGGATGAGAATCCTCAATTAAGGGATATGATATTTAGGTGAGATTATGAATCTTTAATCAAATCCATAATTCAATATTCTCAAATATTCCTCCAAATCAAATTAGATTAATGAAATTATAAAATCCCATAAATTGAAATTAGCTAATTAATTAATAAAAATTAATTAATTATTGGAGACTTGGGGAAATGGGGAATAAATGAAGTTTGTTTATTTATTCAATTAGGACTTAGGATAAATTATGGGTTATTCATCCAAAGGGGTAAATTAGTAGATTATTGGTCAAATTGAAGGTGTTGATGTCGAATTAAAAGGATTTTGATAATATTGATAAGGATTAGGGTTAATTTCGAGGGTTCTGGAATAGTTTAGGAAATCACGAGTCATCGATGAACTTTGACAATGCGCCCGGATAATGATGATTGGAAATGATTGAAAAGTGCCAATGAACTTTGATGGCATCGTAAGATTGAAATGGGGAAACATCGATGATCTTTGAAAATGTTCCCGAAATGATAATCAGAAATAGTATTGACAATAATGAACAATTCTATTGAATTGAAATTGATAGATTAATAGCGATAACACTGATGATCTTTGACAGTGTTATCAAATGGTTGATTGAAAGGATACGAAGCATCGATGATCTTGGAAAATTCTCCTGAAATGATGATAAGATTGATTGAATTGACTTAGGGTTTTATCGATTGGTTTGAAATTGGGTTGATTAGGCATCGATGATCTTGGACAATGCCCCAGAATGGTAAGAAATGAGTCCAGAAAATTCTGCAAATGATTAGGAATAGAATAGGATAGATTTGAATTAATTTAGGAAGGTTTGGAATGGTTTAGGATCAAATAGGATTGGTTTAGGAAGGTTTTGAAATGATTTGGAAAATGATCAATTTGATAGAGAAAGTAGAATTATTAGTAAATAATTGAACAATTTTGCAATATTCAATCATTGATGAAAGAAACAATGTCTCTATACAATAAAGATCATATGCATGACATAGAGGAATAATTAGGTCACAAAACAATGTTTTGATTGCAATGCGAACAATGTTAAAACACGTAGACCAGCAGGCTCGAACCCTTTTTAGGTGTCTACAATTAGTCTTGTTCTCCAGATTGTCAAGGGTTTCCTCTTTTCTGTTATTGTGCCCCTCATTGTCGTCCTTCTAGTCATCAATGTAATTATCCACTGGGTTGTCAATATTTTTCTGAATCTCATCAAGAGTCTCATCCTGGGTATCCTCTTTATCCCCTTTCTCATCCTTATTATTGGTGATGGTGGTAATATCCTTGTCTTCCTCCTCTCTGTTGCTCTGTTCCCCAATAAAGTCCTCTTCCTTGGAAGATTCATGATCCTGGTCATCATCCTCCATCTTCATTCCTTCTATGTCATCATAGATTGATAGATTGATATCAGCAACAACAAGGACCTTGCAGTTTTTTTTTGGATTTGCTAGTATTCTTGCCAGAGGATATATCAATACTCTTGCGCTTAATTGTCAATCTTCTTCGGGATAGGCTCAGGAATGTTCTTCTTATTAAATCATAAAGTAACTCATGAAGTTTAGTCCATATTTTTTATCTACCAGTTTTAGTGTTAGGAGCATACACATTAATAAGAACCCAAGATAAATTGTCCTTCAAGCTACTAACTTTCACAACTAAGAAATGCTTATCTTCTAACAACAAATGATAATTAAAACTAATAGTATTCCAAAAGATAGCCATCCCTCTAGAGGATCCTTCAAAATTACAACCTAAACTTCCACCTTTTTTTATCAGGTTTAATTTTTCAACCTTCTCTTTTGACATCTTAGATTCTTGAATTATTAAAATATCAAGCTTAGAATCTCTCACTAAGTTCCTAACTACATCTTGCTTATGAGAACCATTAAGTCCTCAAATATTCCAAGATATGACTTTCATTTAAGGGTTGGGGAGCAGACGTGATCGATGGTAAGTTGTTTACCATCATCAATATTTTTTTTGCTTCTAGTTCCCTCTGAAATTCAGTTTACCATTAGCAATATTTCAGTTTCCTCTGCTTCCTCATTTGGAATATCCCTTGAAGACAAAGTATGTAATACCCACCTCTTAGTTTGCTTTTCAGTTTCGATTGCCAAACAATTTTAGGCTTTTTTTATGTATGTGTAGTTTATTTCAGATGGTTGTGAGGATATTTATGTATCACATTTCAATATGTTATGGATTCATTGCTTAGCGTGTTATATCTCCTAATTGCATATGATTTATGGTTATTTCATGATGTTTATGTATATGTTAGGATGTCATTTTGATTATGGTTTTCTGACAATACTGACCCTAGATTTATATGCACATGGATCATTTATATGTTTTGCATTACTGTTTGACGTGCTTGATATGGTATGGGACAGAGTCAATTTTCTAAAATTCAAAGATTTACTCAGGATGAAATTATTAAATCATGGTAAATCATGGAGCAACTATGGTGAGACTACTCGTTATATCTACTTTTGCCAAGCCCAAAAGTCCTTGATGGATTGCATAAGGTAGGTTGCAAAGGAAAAACTACACAGGGGAGGTTGCAAAGGATAGACTACATAAGGGAGGTTGCAGAAGACAAAGCTATATCTAAGTATGTGGGATGAGAAGATGTTTCTTGTTGCAAATGGGTGAACTCCAAAGAAGTTCATTTATATTTTTCTTCTTCCTTGTGAAGTTGTACTAGGATTTCATATTAGCTTCCCTTATTTCTATTTGGATGTTTTAAGTTATTTCTGGATTCTCCATCATCAATTTATCTAATCTCTATCTTGAATATATTTCTTTTGCCTAAATATCCATAGTCTTCTTCTATAGAGGAGTAACAATAGGGGCTATCTCCTCAATCGCAAGATCCCTTATCTTTCCTTCTTTTGTTGCTTCCTTTGAATGTGATAGCCAAGGATTGTGCATGGTGGTTCATTAGGTATTATAACATTGTGTTGGATGCTACCATGCACCGAATGAAGGCCCATTCAATGATAATTTTATTAGGTGCTACCATGTTGGTATATTTATGAAAATTCATATACACGACCTCATTTCATAACATTCCATTGTAGAGTTCATCCTCAGCCACCAATGATGAAACTTGTTCTAGGAGGGAAATGTCCTTTGATGTGTCTTGATCCTATACTATTTGTGAAGATACCTCCCTCTGTGCATTTTTTTTTTACAATCAACACTCATCTAGAGTAGAGGTTTAGATGGTTCTTCTTCTGATTGCTCTTTTTGTGGAGGTGCACTGAGCAATATCCTCTTCCTTGATCTGCTAATATTTGTTAGTGTTGATTCTATAGGAGTGCCTACTTGGAGTCTTCTGGACATCTATGGAGTTGAAGTTGTTTTTTCTTCTGGTTTTGTCTTGGGTGGGCCCCATTGCTCTTGTAGTTTGGCATTCTTCTCAAATTATTTCCCAGGCTTTGTCTTGGCCTAAAACATTTCAAAACCCTAACTACATTTAAAGTATTAAGCTTCTTCTCAGAGAAATTACATCAGAGTAAATATCTTCTTAGTACCCTAAAAATGAACTAGGTAAACCTAGTAATAAGGCCATTTATTTAAAGTATTAAATTTATAGTATTAAGCTTCTTCTTAGAGAAATTACATCAAATAAAATATCCTCTTACTTCTCTAAAACTAAGCTGTAGAGTCACTATTTTATTGGTTCCTCCAATTGATGCCTTAGATTTTCCTAAGAATTAGCCTTCTGTTACAACTAGCGGTTGCCATTACACCAAAAGATCGACCTGTTAATGCCCGATACAACCACTAGACATTGAGAAGTCACATGAGGCAGTTAAGCCATGCGACTAACCACCGTTACGCTAAAAAACCAAGGAACTAGTCTAAACAGATTAGCAAAAGAAGGATGCAGCCCTTTGAGGGTCCCTTCACGGATCAGTTTCCCTTCACAGATCAATTTTTTGACATATGTCCCCAAACACTCCACCATAATGGTGAATAAAATAGGGGAGATGGGATCACATTGTCTAATACCCCTAGAGTTATTAAAGAAGGAGCAGGAAGATCCATTAATCATAACAGAAAAGGAGGCTGAAGAAATAAGTTGATGAATAATCTGGATAATTCTTGGCCCGAACCCAAACTTAACAAGCACATTACTGAGGAACAACTAATCAAATCTATCATAAGATTTAGAAAGATCCATCTTTAAGAGAAAAAAATAGCTTCTTAGATTTTGATAGAGAATGAATATTATCATGCACAAAAATAATAGAGTCTAGAATTTGTCTTCCTGGGACAAATCCATTTTGCTGAGGCAAAATGACAAAGGGAAGGATCTTAAGGAGTCTCAAGGTCAAAAATTTAGAGATGATCTTATAAAATGAGTTGCATAAACTTATAGGTCTAAACTGATCAAAGGAGTTGGCACTCGTCTTCTTCGGGATAAGGGTTAAGAAAGTGGTATTGATTTCCTTCAACAAACTCTTGCAGCCATTGAATTCTTTAACAGCATTCGAAACATCTTTCTCCACAATGTGCCAAAACTGTTGGAAGAAAAATATCGGAAAACCATCAAGGCCAGGCGCCTTATCACCATCAAAAGATAAAACCGCATCCTTAATTTCTTTGGAAGAGGGAATAGAACTCAATATTTTATTTTGATCATCCGTAATGATACTAGGGATAGCACTTAGCAAGTTATCTTTCTCAGAGTCCACAAAATTGTTTTCAATAGTAAGAAGATTGGAAAAGTAGTCCACCACTTCATGTTTCATCTCCTCCTCATTATTCAAGACTATACTTCCCTTTTGAATTTGAATAATCCTATTATCATCCCCATGTTTCATAGTAGTCATGTGAAAATACTTGATATTTCTATCACTCTCCTTAAGCCAAGTAACCAAATATCTTTGTCTCCAGTAGAGCTCTTCCTTAGAAACAGTATAATGGTAATCAGTCAGAACTTCATTGTCTTGATTTTTGACATCCTCAGAATACCCAAACTACTAGATAGAATCCTAGATTTGCTTCAGCTTGGATTTATCAGAATCTTTCTATTTGAAAATGTCACCAAAGACCTCTTTCTTCCTAATTTTAATTTCAGCTTTGATAATACTCAATTTATTAGCAACTTTAAACATAGCCATTCCATGAATCTTAGTACTCCACCAATCTAAAATTATCCTCTCCAAGTCAGGGTGAAGAGTCCACATTTTTTTAAAACAAAATGGGAAGTTCCTTTTACAAGAAAAAGGTTTAGAATAAAAAGAAATAGGGAAATGGTCAGAACCAATCTTTTGAAAAGAGGACAAGGAGCAAACATACTTATCATACCAGCCATGGGAGATTAAATCTCTATCAATTTTAACTTGGATACAATCTTTCCCAACTCTTTGGTTCGATCAAGTATGGTTGATTCACTATAATTCAACATCAAACAAAGCTTGAATAATGATAAAATTCATTAAATCTAATATACTATCTAGTTGAGATCCCGAGCCACCACTTTTCTTAGAATCATTCAAAGGTGTACTGAAATCACCCATGATCATCCAACATTCCTTGATAAATTGGGATCTACAGACAATCGCCTTCAGCCAAAAGTTATATCTACCACCCTTGGTGTTGGGAGCATAGATGTTGGTGAGGAAACAGTCATAGTTATCCCTGATGTGATGCATACGGACAGAAACCATGTTATCATCTTCAAAAATAAATTCACCTCTAACAATAATTTTATTCCAAAAAATGGTCGTACCTCCAGAAGCTCCTTCGGAGCTTCTACTACTATCCCACAATTATGGAAAATGTTAATATTTTCAACTCTTTCCTTGCTCATCTTGGTTTTTTGGACCAAAATAATATCCGGTTTATGGTCCCTAATTAAATTCTTGAGAACATCTTGTTTATGGGGGCGTTCATTCCCCTTATATTCCAAGAAATGATCATTTTTTACTGGGAGTAAAAACCTCTGGGATGGTCCTTTGTTTTCCATCTACCACATCTGACCAACTATCATTTTCTCTACTTTTCTACTTCATTGGTCTTTCCTTAGATCCATTTTTTCCCACCATTCGCCTTCTTACTTCTAGTGTTGATACCTTCCAAACCAATCTGGAATGATGGACCATCACCCCCACCTTTTCTATTTTTCTTTTTTTTTCTTACTATCTTTATTTCTTTCTCATCATCCATTTGATAGTTCAAAAAAGATGATTCTTCTCTCCCAGAAGACCCAAACGAAGAGTCTAGAGCTATGGAAAAATCAATCGTTATATTGTTGACTCTAAGAAGCTCCAAATGACTAATGTTGTCAAGAATATTGAAATCTTGGGCATCACTATAGGAAGGGAAAGGTCCATTATCTAGATTCCCACATAAGTTGTCCGAGATAACAGTCTTATTGATTAAAACAAGGGTGCCTACATTCCCTTTTGACATTTGATCCTCTCCAGTATCTTCCAATCCCTAAATCGAGGAAAGAATCGTCCCATTACACATTCCTTCCAATAAGTCACTCTCATTATCATTATTCTCATTGGCCATAATTTTATCGGTTTTTGACTTTGCATAAAATTACTCTTTTGTTCATCAAAAACAACTTCAAGAATAATACTACTTTACAGAGAAGGTCTCTATTATGGTCCAGGTGTCTTATCGAAATGCACAATTAGATTTGGATGGTGCTGAAATTACATATCAAGCATGGGTCATTATGAAAGAGTATCACTTTTAAATTAGTGATGATAAAGAGCATGACACACATTTTGTCAAACATTGATTTAAGACATTATTTAGATATTTGGAAAGCAAAGGCATAAAAATTGAAAAGAATTTTGTATGGTCAGATGGATGTGCAACACAATTCAAATCAGAAAGGCCATTTTATGCACTGTGTAGATATCATAGTTACCAAAAGATACCACATATTTGGAGTTTATTTGAGAGTGGACATGGAAAGGGTGAGCATGATGGCGCAAGAGCTTGCATCAAGCATACTTTAAGAAAGTATCAAATGGATTATCAGGGATTTCATATAAAATATGCTCATGATGTAGTTGAATGGTGCAAGACGCACTTTGCAGTGCCAAATAATGCTAGCACATCATCAGGATTGGATTAAGTCATACCATTCATAGTGTTCTAGGAGATATCAGGTACATGCACCATCTTTTGAAATTATTAAACCAAATTTTAATATACTTTAAATATTGATTTGAACATTTATGTTTAGCTTGTATTTTTTTTATGTCTTGAAGGTGTTGATAGAATATCAATGAATGGATGCAAGAGGTAGACAAAATGAGATCCTTCCATTATGTAATGAGTAGAGATAGTAACATGTGGTCATTCTACACCAGAGATTACTCATGATTTTGTGTTGACTGCACTTCTGAAAACCATATTGAATGCATCAAACAACAATGTGGATATGTTAGTGCATGGAATTAGGTGCCACTAGATGTTACTAGTACAAATGATGAAGATGATGATGAAAGCTTCGATGACATTCATTGATTTTTTTCCAATTATGACAATATTTTAGGATTGATCAAAATTGGTACGTATATTTACCTTCTTGATCTCAATCTATAAATGTATACATATACATACTTATTTACTTTCTTTTAAACATATATATCAATTCGGGTCTCTTTAAAGTAAATTAATGGGCCATCAATTTTTTTTGTGCAGGACATGTTTTTGCAGTCATAGAAGAGCCTGAAAATGTAAAAGGTGTTAGTTACTATTTATTACCTTGCACGGAGGAGACGAAGAAGTTAACAAGGAATGAAACAAGTGATGGAATTATGTTTTGCGCAGGTTAGTAGTGTATTTATGTTAAATTTATTAAAATTGAAACTTAAAATTTAATTGAAACCCATTGTTTGAAATGTTGTTTCTTTTCTATGCAGGTTCATTTGTTGTGCAAGGAACATATTTGAGGCAAATCAAAATAGTTAAACATGGGATTTAATTTATTGATTATCAGCATGACAACAAGGTATATCAGTATAGCCACCTTGCAATTTCTACCGGCCTATCTCTTCATGTTATCGTAGGACGTGGCATTTGTAAGTGGAGACTAGATACTAATGACCATGAGAGAATATTATATGTTATCCAAGAGAGAAATGAACTGCTTGATTTCACCTAGAAAGAATGCATATATGTTTACAACTTGTGTGACTTGGTTGAACAATTCAACATAAATTTATAAATTTGTCTTAAGCTCGGATACATGGCTTAAGGGGATGATTTAAATTCTTATATGTTGCATACATATGCACAAATTCATTTAGGACATAATAATTACATAATTGGAACATGTCTTAAGGGGATGATTTAATACTTTTTCTCATTGAATGTCTGCATGATATTGTATTATGAAAATTTTTATTGTTGTTTACTTAGGCCATGTCTTAAGGGGATGATTTAAAGTCTTACATCATTGAAAGTATGCATGATATTGTATTATGAAAAATTCATTGTTGTTTATAATTAGGACATGTCTTAAAGGGGTGATTTAATACTTATCTCATTGAATGTATGCATGATATTGTATTATGAAAAAATCCATTGTTGTTTACTTAGGACATGTCTTAAGGGGGTGATTTAAAGTCTTATATCATTGAAATTATGCATGATTTCTATTATGAAAAATCCATTGTTGTTTATAATTAGGACATGTCTTAAGGGGGTGATTTAATAATTATCTAATTGAATGTATGCATGATGTTATATTATGAAAAAATTATTGTTGTTTACTTAGGGCATGTCTTAAGGGGGTGACTTAAAGTCTTATATTATTGAAAGCATGCATGATATTAATTTAAAGTCTTATATCCTAGGACACATTAGGACATGTCTTAAGGGGAAGATTTAATACTTATCTCATTGAATGTATGCATGAGCTATTGTATTATGAAAATTTTATTGTTGTTTAATTAGGACATGTCTTAAGGGGATGATTTAATACTTATCCCATTAAATGTATGCATGATATTATATTATGAAAATTTTAATGTTGATTAATTAGGACATGTCTTAAGGGGGTGATTTAATACTTATCTCATTGAATGTATGCATGATATTGCAATACTTGAATTTTATTTTTGATTAATTAGGATATGTCTTAAGGGGATGATTTAATACTTATCTCATTGAATGTATGTCTAATATTGCAATACTTTAATTTTTTATTTCTTTATCATCTATCTTAGAAAAAATATTACTACATATTTATTATAACACATGGAACATGTCAAACATATAAATTAGATCATCAAACATATAAATTAGATAATGCACATGTAATCATCAAATCATAGATCAAGTATGTAATTTCATCAAATCACATGTATGTATAACATCAAACAAATGTATCAAACATATAAATTAAGATCATAAAACACATGTGTATGTGCATTTACATAGGTATACTAGTATCTAATGCATATAAAGCATATAATCATCAAATCAAAGATCAAGTATCTAATCATCAAATGTACATGCATATTTAACATCAAATGTAAAACATATCAAACATCAAGAGTCTAGAGATCAAATAACATCAAATCTAACATGTCTCAAGAGCATATAAAGTGTCTATCTAGATCAAATAAGATCAAATGTAACATGTCAAACATGTATAAAGTCTATGTCAAACTATATGTCTATAAAATAGATGATCAAATTACTAGCTAGATGGCTCGACACTCTGGGACTCATCATGATGGCTCCTCACTAAGTGGTCGTCAGAGTGACTATCATGTTGTGAAGGATATGTTGATTCCTACAGAGAAAGTGATATACATGTATCTGAGCAATATATATATAATGTAATCATTTAAAATAAAATATGTATGCATATACACATGCATAAATTTAAAACTCACCTATCCACTAGTGCTTGCATCATCAAGTGAGTCACATATGCGTACACGATCAGACCTCAACGAATGAGTAACAAGAGGCATACCCCTATAAAAATCATATATATACACGTGATATAATACCAATCTATTTTTAAAAATTTAAATTTACAGCATGAAGTTTAATTTAATTTACATTACAAATAAGATTTACCTGTGTAGATGGTGGCATCTGATAGTACTCAAACTCCATAGCCTCGATCATGTCAACCAAGATATCAAGATTCTGTTGGGCCTCATCCAGGTTCAACCCTTCATCTGCAACATGTCCCAATAATGATGAATGCAGTAGATTGAAAAACTGAGATGGCATGGAAGTTGAATCATCATGTGTCATCAAATCCATGTAACTTGTAGTCGTCATGCTAAACTCAACATCCTCAAGGCCAATATCATAGGACTAGTGTGATGCACTCGCCGAAGGGTTTGTACGTTGTGCCTCTCCCTCTACAACAATAGAGTAGTCGGTAGGTGGATCCTGATGGGCACTGTCACTATGGCCAAGGTATGGGTGGTGAGAATGATGTGGCTGAGAGTATATGATAGTACACACATGAGCTCTGGCATCCGATATAGGGATATCATGGTATGCTACAAGAAATGCATATGCATCTAGGAGATCCTCAGCCAAACTCGTCAACATAACATGTGTCACATGTCTCTTGTCAGACCCTCTAGGATGGAAAGTGAATGGATTCTCAATGCACTATAAATATCATCTGAGGTACTGCTATGGGATGCTCCACCTAAGGATCTAGAGCATCGATGAGACACCAAATACTGGACAACCTGATCACTAGATATGGAAGCAACAACTGTTGCAATGTCCTCAACTCTGTCAATGGCTACCCAAAGTTGGGTGCTACGAACAACCTCATCTGCTGCAGGACCTAATGTAGGAGCAATAGTAGGTGCCCTATGACTAACAATGGCCATGTGTGTTGGTAACAGTAAGTGTCTCTACCAGCAAGCCTATCGCACCCCTGTCTGAGATATGGTGGAAAATTAGTGTAATTCATGACCCTCCCTAAACGAACCTTGAAAAAAATGTTGTGCAAAATAAAGTGGAATCTGGTCATTATTTGGATAACGACCATGAGCAACAAGAAAGTGTGGGTATATCAAAGTTGCTATAGCATGATCCTGACATCTAGTCACTTGGTATCCCTTCACATACTTTTGTTCAACATAAAATGGGAAACATTCTTGTTTCAGGGTATCTTTGGGCACTAAACCTTGTACCTCAGTAAGAGACAAGCTAGAAGAAACCTCTCGCCTCTTCCTATCAAGAATGGCATGTATAGTAGCTATTGAATAGGGAGTAGCACCATGAATGTCATCCCTAATACTAATCAAGCTATCAAGAATGGACTGACAACTGTTCTTATAAACACTAGTGATACTAGTACTATTTATCGAGTCTCTTAATCTCTCAATCTCCTGATTAGTTCGTGTAAATAGATCTTGAGGGGGAATTGGCAGATCTGTCATGATGTCTAATAATATATAATTAGAGATCTATATAACTTTATGTGTACCTGAAAGATTTAATTTAATGTCAAGTGAAGTCTATATATTATTCCTAAAATTCAAAAATAATTAAAGTGGATCAACATTCAAACTAGAATAAATTACTAAATTTAAATGTACATGTATACTAAAATGGACAATAAATTAAAATTTCTATATATATATATATATATATATATATATATACACATACACATATATATACACACACACACACATATATATATATATAACATTATTTAATTAAAAAATGATATATATACATTAAAAAATATTGAAAAAACTTGGAAAATGATGCAACTATAAATGTGAAATTGTGGTAATGTAACTAAAAGGAAACGATGACGGGTATATTAAATTTACAATTTAAGATCAGTGCATATTGTGACAATATAATTTGAACTTACAATTTATAATATTGTGGTATTTAACAAACTAGAAGACTTATAGTAGCTTTTAGAAAAATTCTATATATATTTGTGGGAAAAAAGCTAGTAAAGAACATGATGCATTTATAGTCATTCCATCTAATAAACTTATTGTTGGTGATCTGTGTGCTTTCATTTGATTCAATGATATTCAATTGTGTTGCATCATTTTATTGGTTGATGTCATGAAGTTAGGATTGGAGCATACATGAAAGATCTAATGGAATGAATGGATAGATTTGTTGGATTTGAATATCTTTGAAATATACTCACAAGTTTGAATATATTTATTTGTTTTTGTTGATTTTTATCCTTTCAAAAGAGTTTTTTTTTTTTTAAAGACTTTCAAAAGAATTGATGACTTGATTATTTGAGACTTATAGATTTGATATTTTGCTTGTAGGTATTCATGGTGGAAATGACCATTTGTTGGGTTTTACATGACTTAAAAGACGTTATGTTCACACTGATATTAAAAACAATTAAATTTCTTTCATGAGATAATTGATATGTGATTTTGTTATAGAAGGATGTTATATTTGTAATACAATTCCTTTTATGAGTAACAACTGCTTATGTATGTGGGGCAATTAATATGCAACTAATTTCTATATACACTTTATATCAGCATGTCCTTGCATATCTTCTAGCGAAAGTATGTGTACAATTTATGTTATATCATAATATTGACAATAGGTTTTATATATGCAAACTCTTTGTATTCTACATCAATAAAATATATTTTTCCTCTAAACATTTTAAACGTGAACTTTTATTTCATCCATTACCATAAATTATAAACCTTATAAATATATTTCTAACTAAAATTAAAAATAAACATATATATAATATTATAAAAATTAATTAATTTTAGAAGTTGGTAGTAGACCCCACTCATTTAACTTCGGTACCAACTTCAGGACCCCGCAATTACCAAGTCCTCCCCGTAAATTTGTTGTGAAAAAGACTGGCTATAAAAAAAGAGAGTTATAGAGGAAGACCTCCCCCTACAGTTGTTGGGGAGAAGAGCAATTCTAGAAACAGCCCCTGTTAATAGATTAGGATCGACGCCCTATACTTAAACAAAGCATATTTATCTGTGCTAACTTTTCGGGTTCCCTAAAAAGTCGGAGTAGTATCTGCGAGGGTGACATTTTGTAGGAACAATATTTTTGAGGCTGATATTGTTCTGAATAGAGCCTTTGTTTTCATACATGTGATTTGGCACAACGACAGAAGATTGAAAGAGGGGCGCAAACACTCCCATCACACCAGCAATGAATGAATGTTGCAGTTGGGTTGGGTTTTCTAAGGCTTACTGCGTACGTTGCCTGTTTTGTGTCTGCAACTAATTGGTAGAGGTCATTATTGAGGTAGATGAAGAATGAATAGAAACAACGTGAATTTCCTGCTAGATGGCGATTTTGCCTGCCACGGATTTAATGGCCACATTTAACATAGCACTAATACTAAAAATGTTTTTAATACTTATGGCTAAGTATACGTAGTAAGCAGTGATACGTTTCTTGTTAGAATTAGAAGAAATATCCTTCTCTAGTCTAACAAGGGAGAGGATCCACTAGTCGTTAAGGCTAACTTCGTGTACCTAGAATTCTTCAATCATAAAGTGGATTTCGTCAATTTTTTTGGTGGGTCTCTGTAGGTGAGTTGAGAGCTTAAAGCTAAGGTTTCGACTTTTGGGTATTCGTGGATCTCTTTGTAGAGATTGTCGAGTGCAAAGTGGTCAAAAAGTGTCATTTCAAAAGTGGTACCTGGTACCCGCCCCCAAACCCCCCAATAGGCGACAATAAAATATTCAAAACATAATCACTTTCGACCCAATAACCGATCGCTATTGCACCCATAAACAAATTTGCACTTTATTATGATGTATTGGTATTATTAGAGAAATCCATTGTTTTTGTTTGTGTTTCTAAATGTAAGTAGACATGTTTTAATTTTAATAATGATGTAACCTTTTTGGTGCAAATTGATGTGTAATAGAAACAAAATTGTACCAATAACCGTGCACCGGTAGTGTTTAGTTAATAGTGTCGTGGTGCATGGCTATTGGGTGTGTTACTAACACTTATAGGATTTTTGTGTGTAGAAAAAGACTATTTTGAAATTGGTTATTGGGGGGTCTCTATGACTAAACTCTATCATTATTATTAGGTCACTATCACCGCTATTAGAAAATATATATAGGTTATCGGGTCCTCTCCCCTAGTCCCTTCCCTAGTCCCTTCCTGCTTATGACAAAACTGAGCTTTACTAAGGACTTATCTGAGAGTCCAGTGTTCAGACTAAATTCATTCTAAATCCTGATTCGCATTTTAAATACACTCTGATCCTACCATACATTTATAGGAGCCAAATTAACGTTGGTATATTGCTTACGCAAGCGATATGCCGTACAGTGACGTCGTCCCCTTAGTTTTCGGGGAACTTTCCACAGCAGCCACATAAGATATAAGTTACACTTGCCACTTATTCCAAAATCTAGTTATGAGAGAGCATCAGATGGAAGGCGGAGCAATGGAGGTTGGGAGTAAGAGGCACAAAACTGCTGTTTCTCGGCTTTCGTGGGGCTCCCTCACTGAAGTTACAGTCGTTTCTCATTCCTCTTCTCTTTCTCGCAATGGTGATGAGGAGGAGTTAAACTGCACGGCGCTTCACAAGTTTCCACAATACACTGCTTCCCTTGCTCTCCCTCAAGTAAATGTTAGGGACTCTTTTAGGGACCATGAACGTTTGCTCCAGGGAATGCGAAACAGACTTGAAAGGTTTTTTATTCCACTCACTTGTTTCTTCATCTCCTTTTCAACTTCTAGTTTTATTTTCTAGCTATGTTTTCTTATTATTTGGTTTTGATGGTTGGAATGATTTGGAGCAGAGTTGGTATTGAATTGCCCAGAATTGAGGTCCGTTTCAAGGATTTGAAGGTGGAAGCAGACGTCCACGTTGGTAGCAGGGCTCTGCCAACTATTCCGAACTATCTGCTAAACATGGCCGAGGTATTGTTTCTCAATGCTCAATTTCTGCCCAATTTAGTACACTTTAATTTTCTCTTACGCCACATTTTGTTTCTTCAGATGATTTTAGGTAGCATTCCGGTTGTGGGTAACAGCAAAAGGCGTTTGAAGATCCTGGATGACATTAGCGGTATTATCAAACCCCGCAGGTATAACAACACATTCTACTTCAATGTTTTGCTTGCATGATTTGTTTTGCATTTTCTTAGTAGTAGTGATGTTGTGTAATGCAGAATGACATTGCTCCTTGGACCGCCAGGCTCGGGGAAGACGACTTTACTGTTAGCTCTGGCTAATAGGCTTTCTACAGATCTGAAAGTAGGTTTCTGTCGAAACGCTTGTGTCTGGCGTTCACTACTGAGATTGTTTATGAACTTTTATTCTTCCTGAGACTGTGTTAAGCATATCTGATAACTTTGAAATGAACATCTGATAACTTTTAAATGATGTTGCAGGTGTCTGGAAGTGTGACATACAATGGTCAAAAAGTGAATGATTTGGTGGCTCAGAGAGTATCAGCTTACGTTAGCCAACATGACATTCATTTTGGAGAGATGACTGTGAGAGAAACCTTTGACTTCGCTCTTAGATGCCAAGGTTTTGGTAGCCAAAACGGTGAGTTCATACTTCTAAACTATCGAATCTCAGAGGAATACAGCAGACAGAAAGCATCTAATAAAAACGATATTTGCTGAATGTTAGAGATACTTGTGGAATTGTCGAGGAGGGAAAAAGAAGCTGGTATCATACCTGATGAAGACGTCGATGCATTTATGAAGGTACGATCAATGGCCGCCATATTCTGTAATTTGGTAGGAAACATAATGGGTTTCCCACTACTCATATAGTTAATAATTCTCGCAGGCTTTTTATCACGACTGCGCATTCAAAGTCGACTACGTACTCAAGGTTAGATCTTATGTTTCCACCATTCATTCATTATTAATCTCTTTTCTGATATTGATGGGACGTATTCCTATTCAAACCGCGGCGCCAAAAATATGTCGCCGTCAAGCAAAACAACGACCAACATTTCGTATTCACAAATTAAAAAGTAGGTACCTAGTGTTTTTTCCTTACCTCGTTTCGTGTGGTTTGTAAATTGGGAAAATAAAATAAAGGAAAAGCTTATTTTCAGCAGCATGGTAATCAGAAACCACACGTTACATATTATGGAGTAGGATAGAGGACAAATATATTCTTAGGGTCAATAAGTTTATTAAAGTTGGGCTACTAGGTATAAAATTAAATGTTGTTATATATTATGGAGTATATGTTGTTACATATTAGGAAGTAGGTGTAGACGACAAATTATTTTCTCACGGTCAATAAATTTATTAAAGTTGGACTAATAAATATAAAATTAAATGTTGTCACATATTATGGAATTGGTGTAAAGGACAAATATATTCTTAGGTTCAATAAGTTTATTAAAGTTGGGCTAATAGATATAAAATTAAATGTTGATGAATTATAGAGTAGGATAGAAGACAAATATATTCTTAGGATCAATAAGTTTATTAAAGTTGGGCTAATAGATATAAAATAAAATGTTATTACATATCATAGAGTAGGTGTAGAGGACAAATATTCTCACGGTCAATAAGTTTATTAAAGTTGGGCTAATAGGTATAAAATTAAATGTTGATGAAAGAATGTAAATGATTTTTAAAACAATGGTGAAAAATAATTGTTATTATAGATAGGTATTTATTTTTATATATTATTGTACAGATTAATAATTTTGTATTTGATAATGATAAAATAGTTATCATAAGCTATTCGTGAGAGAAAAGTGGAAATTGATTTTAACTTTTAATATATTTTTTACTTTAGCTTTTGAAGCTTTTAATAGTGTGTCTTTTATTTGACTTATATTTTTTTCTTGAAGTTCAATGCTTTTATTAAAAATAGTAGAAGGGTCATGTACGTTAATGTTGGCTTAAGATTAATTTTATGGACAAAGATGTTTTTTTTGTTATTGCTTGACTCATTTTTGTAAATTTTGTAGTCTTATTTTTTAGCTAGATAGAAACTATTATCTTTATAGATGGTGAATGTCAGTAGTTTCAAAAATGCCTTAATATTTCCAAACCATTTTACCAATTTTAAAAACTATGTTTGTTGAGGAAAATAGCTTTTCCTTTTGTAATTTTTTTTCTTTAATGAGGCATTTATAATTAACAAAGTGGGATGCATCATAGAAGCAATAATATGCAAAAAAAAATGTTGATTATACTCAATTAACCGTGAATCATGGAGCCAACATATTTTTTCACTGAAAATTTTTTGATTTGTGAAAAAGTTGTTGAGTCAATTTTCAATATTTTTTGCATTTACATCGTGTTAAAATCACTAAAAATGGCACAAAAGAAAAAAAAAAAAAAAATCGTTGCAAAAACCTGCAATACCCTAGTAAAACTCACAAAATTACCAAATCACTCAAAACTAGGGTCGATTCCAAGACGAAATCAAAGTCATTGTGGAATTGGTAGGGAAATAGTTTGTTATTTTGTCCCTTAGTTTTCTTGAAAACCTCTGGAAAACCCCAAATAGGGGAGCAGGAAGAGCAAAGGTTGTCATCAACTAAATTTGAAAGGGCCTCAATGATCCTAAATTGTAGTGGGCATGTGAGGTAGTGTCGAAGTAGTTGATGCATTTGATCTAAATCGTAGCTTCAATATGACCTAAGCTCTCTTGCCCCGTCCTATAGATTTTGATGCGAACAAGTATATAATTAATATCATACACTAATTTAAAAATTATAACTATTATTCACTACTATTGCCACTCTTTGACAACGAAGGAGTGAACCCCTATAGTATATTATTAATATTATAAAGTAGTTTTAAAAATTAAAATATTATTGAATTTTTTTTTTATCGATAAAAATTAATTTTATTAATATTAACGTATAAGTTTAAAGTTCATATACAAAATTATAAATATTAACAGAATTTGTAAATGTAGATAAATACCCACTTCCCCACACCTACAACTAAAATTCCCTACATACATTCACTACCAACTAAATATCCACAACCACATTTAATTTACTGTGATTTTGGTTTATACAACCACTTCTAATTCAACATCTTAAATTTCTATTGAGGAATTTATTTTTAATGGGAGGCAGTTGGCTTCATGCATATTTATGATTGCTTTTAATGAATTACATTTGCATGTTTTGTGTTTGTGCGAAGCAACTGTTTGTGCAACAAGTGATAACAAGCAAGCAGAGTTTTATTAGTAAGAGAATGCACTTCTTTTGATAGTTAATATGTTGATATGGTGATAGCTTCAATAGAAAGAATGACCCCAACAACAAATAGGTGGTTTTGTGTTATTAACTGATTCATGAAAAAATTAACATGATATATAGGTGAAGCATATTTAAAATTGTCGCTCAAAATCTCATGAATGAGTGACATCTCTATGAGAATGAGAAGCATATTTTTAGTCAATGAGAGATTTATTTAATAATATTATATATAATATCCTTTAAAAATATTTGATAGAAATGATTGCTTTTTTTTTTTTGTTACAAAATCATCATTTGACTTGTTGAGGAAAATATCTCCTACTTACAAATAATATTGTTTAAAAACTTGACAAAAATGATTGATTGGTTTTTTTTAATGAAATAATTGAAAAAACAAGTATTTAGAACAAACAAGTGCTAAATCAAATATCATAATTTGTTTCGAAACACTTTAATATTTTATAGTTCTTTTATAATAGATATTAGAAAAAATCTTATAATATGTAAGAAACAATGATACTTACAATTTCTGTAAAGGTAATATATACCATTATTATATAGTTGGTGTCAAAATCTCTCCATAAAGAAGTTATAGGTTTTACTTAAAAATTGAATTTAATTAAATTTATGCTCTTATGAAATGAATGTGGACATTTACAAGCAATGTAATCTTAATTTTGGGGATATCTGTTCTACTATTGCATATGGTTTAGACAATGTAACACCAAAAACACTTAGTACACTTTCTTTTTATGATATATTTCTTGAATTTTTAGTTAAAACCAATATTGTTGTTCATATTTGTTATTCCCCATATATTCTAGAGTCTGGGCTTGGACGTTTGCTCAGACGTGATGGTGGGTGATGAAATGCGAAGAGGAATTTCAGGAGGTCAAAAGAAGCGTGTGACTACAGGTAGAACATAAATTTACCACTATAAATTGTAAAGAGGACCCACAAAATATTCAGCTCCATCCTCTGTGTGCAGGAGAGATTCTGACGGGTCCAGCAACGGTTCTCTTGATGGATGAGATAACTACGGGATTAGATAGTTCCACAGCATTCCAAATTGTGAAGCATATAAGCCAATTAGTGCAGACACTGGATATGACTGTTGTGTTGTCTCTCTTGCAACCAACTCCAGAAACATTTGAATTGTTTGATGACATTATTCTGCTTTCTGAGGGTCACATTGTATATCAAGGTCCTTTGAATCATGGATTAGAATTCTTCTCATACATGGGTTTCCGTTGCCCAGAGAGAAAAGCGGTAGCAGATTTCTTTCAAGAAGTAAGCATGTTAAATTTCTCAAGAAAATGACAATATAGAAATTGACTAGATTGACTTATTGGTTAAAATTCTGAATTTTTTTTCTTTGGGTGTAGGTGACATCAAAAAAAGATCAGCAGCAGTATTGGGCAAATGAAGGCCAATATAGGTATGTTTCTGTTAAGGAATTTGCCAAAGCTTTCCACTCATTTCATATGGGCAAAAAATTACAAACAGAGTTAAGAGATTCAAACGATAAAAGAAAGAGTCATTCAACTTCTAAGTATGGTGCTAGCAATAAAGAGCTATTCAAGGCCTGTTTTTCAAGGGAATATCTACTTTTCAAGAGAAATGCATTCGTTCATATCTTCAAAACCATACAGGTAATGTTCAAAACCTTCAAATAGATCTCAATCGCTTGTATCTTGCTCATATCTTGAATTAGAGAGAAAATTGGTCTTGATTGTTAAATCCTGAATCAAGAAAAACATATATCTTATTTTTTAGCCCTAAATTACTTTGTGATGCATTTGCAACAGTTGTGCCTTCTAGCTCTTATTACCATGACAACGTTCTTTCGGACACGGATGCACCATAAAACAATTACTGATGGAGGCACTTACCTCGGTGCACTCTACTTCAGTCTCATGGCTAGCTTGTTTAATGGGTTTGCTGAACTTGCAATCACAATAGGCAGGCTTCCAGTTTTATACAAACAAAGAGATCTAAGGTTCTATCCAACTTGGATGTACTCACTTTGCAGTTGGGTCTTGACCATTCCCATGTCATTGGTAGAGTCCGCTATTTGGGTATTCATGACTTACTATGCGATTGGTTTTAATCCTCTAATTACAAGGTGAGGATATCTCTATCTTACTTGTGCACTAAGTTTTTGTTCTTCATATTTTTAATTCTCTAAGATGTGATTTTCTTATTTAATTCTTAAATTAAAAAAATACATTTTTCTTTTTTTTATGTATTTGACATCATGTATATGTGAGATAAAGATCTTGGATTCAATCAACATTGTCAAGTCACTATGAAAAATTGTCTATGGAATAAAACTATGCTAGGGAGGATTTTGAAACCAATGACCAACTCTCTTGAGTCAATTGAAAACCAATTGTAAAGAGAGAATTGATAGATAATAGCATATAACATCATACTGAAAGATATTCACTTACAGCCATAAACCATGATTGAGCGAACAATCAACATACATTTTGAAAAATCTTCACCATTTAAAATACTCTTAGACTTGTGCACATTGGTGCCACTATCTTCTTTTCTTATATTAACCGTTTACAAATAGCAAGGGCAATGGCTTTTAAGAGTTGACAATACTGAAAAATGTATAAATAAAAATCATACACTGATACTTTCATGCATTTACCATGCAGTTGAAAAACTAGGGCATGTCCTCTTAAAATGGTGAATAAAACACAAAAATAAAACAGATCATCCACCTAAAAATATGCCCTTCATGTATCGATTGCACAAAAGCTATTAAAACTATTTTGTAAAATGTTAAATATGTATTCTTAGAAAAGGTTGATTAAAAATTCTAGTTGCATGAATAATATCAATTATCAACTTACCCTTTCAATGATGTGTGGATTCACAAGATGATCTTGGAACTTTAAAAATTGAACTTTTGTAATTACTTTTGCGATATTCACCAGTCTTTATATATTTCGATTCTACTTCTTTCTTTAGAGCAAAATCTTTTATAAAATAATATTATAAATTGAAATACTTTACATGATTAGTAATAAATACGATTTTTGGTCAATTTAATTGCAATCAATTATCATAAAAATTTGATAAACTAGATTCTTTTATCCAATTTCTTCTAGAAATTTTTGAAGTCATAATACTCGCGTAATCCTAGAAGTGACTGCAATTTACTTTACTTCTATAAATGAAAGAGCAAACTTTGCTTTTTTGAACTCTATGTGAACAAATCCAAACCAAGTGGAAAACAATTATTGGATGCGGACTTTTAATCATCTAAACTACCTTTCCAATCACAATCAAACTAAAGCCAAGAAGTTCAAACATTTTAAGTGCAAAATAATGAATATAAAATTTTATAATAGCTTTCACATACCTTTGCTTTTTTGAGCTCTATACAAACAAATCCAAAGCAACTGGAAAAGAATTATTAAATGTGGACTTTTTATCATCCAAACTACCTTTCCAGTCACAATCACACTAAAACCAAGAAGTTCAAACATTTGAAGTGCAAAATAATGAATATCAAAGTTTATAATAACTTTTACATACCTTAATTTCCTTTTGGCTGTCTCCATATGAATTTTAGATAGCTTATTCATATGGTTTGAAACAATAGAAATTGAATAAGCAATATTTGATCTTATGTAAGTTAGAAGCATCAAACTTCCAATAATACTTCTATAAATTGTTTAATCAATTATTTTATCAACACCTTCTCTATATAATCCAACTCCATAATTAGTTGGAGTGGAGGCTGGTTTTACAATCACCCATACTAAACTTATCTTTTGCATACTTTCTTTGACAATAAAATCTCACCCTCAAAACATATGCTTATTGAGTAAAAAGGTATTTCATTTGTCCTTTGTTAAACACATATGGATTAGATATTCTTTTCTATTTATTGAGTCTTACTCTTATACTATCCAGGAAGTGGAATGCATCTTGCACAATCATTCTTCCTTTAATTGCAGATTATCTTTCAATTTAAAGATACATCCAACTTTTAATTTGCATCTTAATTTTTAATTTCACTCTGCAACTTGCTTGTTGAATTGATCCTCTACAAATGATTACATCTTATTTGATGTTACTTCTTATTTTTCATTTGCCAGCAACCAATTATCTTATATTTTTTTTGAGTTCATTATCCAGGTTTTCATTTCCCCTATTACCCTCTTTTGAAAATTATTATGATCAACTTTTCAAAGCAAATACCTCAATACAAAATGATGCACCTGATTTTATTTTTAAATTTTGTATTTGGCTTTGACTGCTAGGCCTTCTGTACAGTTAATATTTATTTAAATATATTAGAGACACTCTTTGCTAGGCCTTCTGTACAGTATATATTTTTGGTTAAAGATGTTACTCTCTCTTTTATAACTAATTGTACTGGGCTTACTCTTTTAGGCTCACTATTCTTTGCAATTACTGGTGTTCACTTCATCTTATTTTTAATCTCAACACATAAATTGGAAAATAAATCATTAATAACAATTTATTATAATAATAATAAAATTAAAAATATATTTAATAAATAATTCAAATAATCAGCCTAATCAAATATATTTTGACAGTTAAATTGTAATAATAAAATAACAAAGAATATCAGTTTTTATGGTATACTACATAAGATTTGAAAGTGTGAAACGAATAAAGCTAGTTGTTCCATACTCATTAATGAGCAATTACGGGTTACTTGGCCAGTTTTTCTCTAGATTTACTCTGTAAGAGTAAAAAGTGAGAGGTAGATTAAAAATGTAAATCAGATGTTTCATGCTTACCATGATTACTTGCAGGTTATTAAAAAGTGTGAGGTGAATTAAACCATATGTTTGATGCAGGTTATTTCGCCAATTCCTGCTTTATTTTCTCCTAAACCAGTTCGCTTTGGCACTGTTTCGCCTAGTGGCTTCTGTGGGTCAAACGATGGTAGTCTCCTTTACTTATGGCTCGTTTTACATGGTGGTCATCTTGGTCCTAGGCGGTTTCATCCTATCCAGAGGTATAACACAAGTGGCGTACACAAGAAGTAACTTGATCGATGAAATCTGTTATGTTTTACTGATTCTATTTTGAAAACAGAGGATATTAAGAGCTGGTGGATCTGGGGTTACTGGACTTCTCCACTATCATATGCCCAGAATGCTATTGCTGTAAATGAATTTTTGGGAAAGAGATGGGATGAGGTCAGTTTAGTGAAAATTAGGATATGTTTTTCTTAATGGTTGTAAGGTATTGTGCTTTCGTCTGAACATTTACTGTTGGTAACTGTAGCCTGTAGGGCATGGCATAAAACGGACTGTAGGGGAACTTTTGTTGACATCCCGTGGGATTTTTCCGCATGATTGGTGGTACTGGATTGGCATAGGAGCTGTATTGGGATATTCTATCTTATTTAATGTCTTGTATACTGTTGCTTTAGCCCTTCTCAAACGTAAGTGGCAGGCTACTCAGCAAGAAATTTATGTCATTAGAGAAAGTGCATATCATTGATAAAAGCTTTACATAATTATTTTGTGCAGCGCATGGAAAACCTCAGTCTGTGGTTGATGAAGAAAGCTTGAATGAGATTTATGCAAACACAACAGGAGAAAATTCTCATCTTCCTGAAACGCCTGTTGGAGATGATTTATCAACTTGTCCTGGTAAAATACTAAAAAGAGAAAAACATACTTTTTAAAAGATCAGATTGTTAACAGTTAAAGTAGATATTTTTCATTTGAAAATAAATATTTATTGTTTCTGCATGAATGATGTGAAAGGCAAGTCCAAAGTTCTCGCAAAAATGTTTTGCCAGTTGGAAAAAAAAGGAAAAATTTAAATTTGTTTTTGGACGAATCTATTTGCTCATATGATCATCAATAATTCTATCAACTATACATTTGCAGGAGGGGCAGCTATGATGAGCCCTGCTAACTTACCTAAAACAAAGCAGGGCATGGTACTTCCATTTAAGCCTTTATCTCTATGCTTCAAACAGATTAGCTATTTCGTTGACATGCCTAAGGTATGTCAAAGGACTCAAAACAGCTTCCCTTCTTAATTCTTGTTGCAAGTTGATTCCATATTGATCCATCCTGTTTAACCAAACTACAGGGTGAACCTATAGGACTGAAATTCTCCATGCTTTGCATTCAGGAAATGAAACAACAGGGTGTTGTACCTGATCAGCTGAGGCTATTACATGATGTGAGTGGAGCATTCCGGCCAGGCATTCTTACTGCTTTGGTTGGAGTTAGTGGTGCTGGCAAAACAACCTTAATGGATGTCTTGGCTGGAAGAAAAACTGGTGGCTACATTGAGGGCAGCATTACTATATCTGGTTATCCCAAGAAGCAAGAACAATTTGCTCGGATCTCGGGATACTGTGAACAAAATGACATTCATTCACCACATGTAACTGTTTATGAATCTCTTATTTACTCTGCTTGGCTTCGTTTACCAACTGAAATAGATGAAGCAACAAGAAAGGTTTGTTTATTTTTCAGTACTTAAATTTCATTGGGTTTGACTAGCTCTTTCATCATCCAAGTGCTGCTTTTTATTAAATATTTGTGTGAAATTGTAGATGTTTGTGGAGGAGGTAATGAAACTTGTGGAGCTATCCCCTTTGAGAAATGCTCTCGTTGGTCTCCCAGGAGTGACTGGTTTGACTACAGAGCAGCGCAAAAGATTGACCATTGCTGTGGAGCTTGTTGCAAATCCATCCATTGTGTTCATGGATGAACCGACGTCAGGATTGGATGCACGTTCTGCGGCCATTGTTATGCGAACAGTAAGAAATATTGTGGATACAGGACGCACAATTGTATGTACTATCCATCAGCCAAGCATGGATATCTTTGAAGCCTTTGACGAGGTAATCAGTCCTTTAATGTATGCTGACTTTGTGGTCTACCTGTTGGTTATTTAAACTCTTTTAACACAAACGGCCTTTTCACATTAAACTAATGAATAGCATTGCAGCTTCTCTTCATGAAACGAGGAGGCCGAGTCATATATGCAGGACCATTAGGTTCGCGCTGTGGCAAACTCTTGGAGTACTTTCAGGTACAACTAAATGATAATCCCTTTCAAAAATAAGTTCTTTGGCGAAAAGGCAACTGCTTATGATGCTTTTATGCAGTCTATCGACGGGGTTAGAAAGATTGAGAAAGGGGTTAATCCTGCAACATGGATGTTGGAGGTAACCTCCACGGCAGAGGAAATTCGTCTTGGGATTGATTTTGGTGAGATCTATCAAAAATCACGATTGTTTCAGTAAGTCTAATCAATATTATATTACATTCTCATCCGACTCTGCTTTACCCTGTATTATGCAATGAGCTAAAGTAAAGATGCCTGAATGGTCACGCCATATATATCGCTAGGTTTTTCAAAACCGACGAATACCACTATCTTCTAAAAGATGACATGATTTGGTTGTTTACTATTTATCACAGAGAAAATATGGCCGTCGTAGAAAGCTTAAGCACTCCCCTCGAGGATTCAGAGGACCTCCATTTCCCTACACGGTACTCTCAGCCTTTACATAAGCAATTCATAGCCTGCCTGTGGAAGCAGCATTGGTCTTATTGGCGGAATCCTCAGTACACAGCAGTGCGCTTTTTCTTCACACTTTCGATGTCCTTGATTTTTGGTTCCATTTGCTGGGATCTTGGCTCAAAGAGGTTTTTTTAAAGATCTCCATCCTTGTTTATGATTTGTGATCAATTAACTGATGCATACAATTTAAGAACTTTTTTACTTTTTGTCATAAATTGTCAATAGGCTACAGCGGCACAGCCCAATGACAATATTTGGTTAAATGACGCAGAAGCAGTCAGCAGGATTTGTTGAACGCTCTTGGTTCCATGTTTGCATCTGTCCTGTTTATTGGGGTAACAAATGAAATGTCTGTGCAACCTGTGGTTTGGCTTGAAAGGACGGTCTTCTACCGTGAGAGGGCCGCTGGCATGTATTCGGCACTACCTTATGCCCTGGCTCAGGTTTGCCCTAAATTTAGGTTTTTTTAATTGCGAGCATAAAAATTTGAAACACTCTTAGTAGCCTGTAGGGGAATGTAAAGGAAACTTTCGACCTAAAAGAATAGATACTTTAAACTACGGATCTCTTTACACCAGTAAATTCTTGAAAAGCCTTTCAAATTTACTAACAAATCCAAGGTTCCTTCATTTTTTGGAATTCCCTCTAGTTTTGGAGATATGTTTTACTTACATGTACAGTAGAAATTATCCTTCATTTTTGCCGCTGCAGGTAACAATTGAGTTTCCACATGTGTTGATTCAAGCACTCACATACAGCTCTGTGGTGTATTTCACGATGGGCTTTGACTGGAATGTAGTGAAATTTCTGTGGCAATTCTTCTTCTTCTATTTTGGCTTCCTTACCTATACGCTCCTCGGAATGACGACCGTAGCAATTACTCCCGACCATAATATGGCTTTAGTTGTTTCAGTGCCTATTCTTATGTTGTGGATCCTCTTCTCAGGCGTCATGATTTCTCGCCCGGTAGGTACTCTTCCTTTCTGATTGAATGAAAATTAGCTTGTAAAGAAGCAGTAACTGATATACCTGTTACGGTAAAAATGGCAGAGGTGTCCTCCATGGTGGAAATGGTATTTCAGCGGAAATCCAATGGCATGGTGCCTGTATGGCCTCATTTCTTCGCAGTACGGAGATGTTGGGACAAGTCTAAAGATGCCAGACGGGACAGAGCTGTCTGTTGAGCATTTTGTGGAGGAGTATTTTGGTTACTATCGACATCATTTGGGCAGCGTGGGGCTTGTGATGGTAGGGTTTGCTGTTTTATTCGGCTTCGTTTTTGGCTTGGGAATCAAGTTTTTGAACTTTCAAAAGCGGTAGATGAGATTACAGAGTCGTCACCTGGCTCCGAAATCTGTAAATTCCAAACAGGCGGCCTTACAATTAAAGAGTACATTTCCGATCAACGGAACTGTGCCACGCGTAAGGGGAAATTTGAACAGTACTTGAAAATCATATAGGATTGTAATTATTCATGGTAAGTTATTTATTGGCATTTTAAAAATAAAATATAAATTTGTGGCAGCTTAGCCAAAGATGACTTCTGGTTTAGATGTATGCTTACTCATAATGTTGTAATCAGCTATATAATGGCAGAGATGCCGATATCTATGTAATTCGGTTGTTTCCATCAAAATATATATACTCATAATGTTGTAATCAGCTATATAATGGCAGAGATGCCGATATCTATGTAATTCGGTTGTTTCCATCAAAATATATATATTTTTAATGTTTGAAGAGCAACTTTCATGGGGCAATTTTTTTTTTGATGGAGGGTTCAGACTTGCGAGATAGTCGCCAAGGACTCGGGAGCATTCACGCTGCCAAATTTTGAATAAATGATCACTAAAAAAAACTCAATTAGGCAGGGTTAAATTTCAAATACGCTGAGTAAAGTGTACTTTTTTAAAAAATTATTCTAGAAGTACTTTTTTAAATATTAAATTATATATTTGTTAAGAAGTTATTAGTATTTTATAATATGTTTTAGAATGTTGATGTATGTAGTAATATTTATATATTGATGTGTACTCAATACGATATAGTTTCTACAAATGAACTAGTATTGTTTCTTAAAAGTAATGTCAAAGATGTAAATAAAATATTTTGTATTTCAAGTAATTAATTGTGGCTAAATGAAGAGAAAGAAGTAGCACAAAATTTAAAATTTCAAGTTTAGAAGTTTAGGGTCATTTTCACAAGTCACATAATTTAGTATATTTGAGAAAATTGTGGATTTGACATTAGATGATGAATGAATAAACCTAGGAGTAAAATAGGGTTGTAGGATGACTCCAAGTGGAATTTAGATATGGTTGGGATTCGTACAAATTTTTAATAGATTTTGTGTGACTTGTATAATAGTCAATTTAAATAAGGCAAATGAGTGAGTTGGAAAGGCATTGAGAAGCTCTTCATAGCCATCCATGCACCTTTATATTTTTCATTGATCTCAAGTATTATATTAATTCTTTCTCGGTGAGTATCCTAAAGTGTTACTTGGACATATCATCACTTTTGAAGGTGTCATTATGATCATTGCATTGTATTTCAATGCCAAATCATTCGTCAATCAACTATTGCTTCATAAGATTCTAGGGTTGTGGTATATTGAGAGTTTTCCAATTGTTCCTTCGGAGTGAGACTTATTTTGTTTTTTTATTTGCACAGATGTATCTTGTCCTTTGTTTGCTTAGATTGACGGTTCTTGAGTTCACTCCACAGAGTGCTTCCAATGCTTCTTTGCAGCAAGTTATCTCTTATTGGGGGATATTGATTGTACCTTCACGATGCATATAGTTCTTGGGGCTATTGATGAGACCTACATACATCACACATTCTATCGTTTGTATATGAACTTCATTTGTATTCACTATTTTGGTGAGGGGTTTCTTCCCAAATGGTTTTTCTTATTTTCTCCATATATGAGAGATCATTTGTACATGGGTACATACCATGACCTAGTAGTTGGGGTCATGAAGGGCATATAATATACTGAGGGAATGGGGGAATGGGAGGGGTGGAGGGGGGTGAATTCATATATTCCAATTTTAACTTAATTAAACATTAATTGCCATTAATAACTTCTTCAAGCATGGACCTCAAAACATTTAAATAGAAATTAGTAATCTCATTAATGATGTAAAAAATAAATAACATAAAATGCACATCTACACAAATAACACCAAATACACATGGAAACCCAAGATGATAAAAATCGTAGTGAGAAAATTGCTTGGATCTGCTGCCCAAATCTAACCTCACAAAAATAATAGATCGTGCTTACAATGTAAAGTTGGCACCAACCTACCAGAGACATCAATCCCTAATTATTATTGCAGGCACCAACCCATTGGAGACACCAATTCCCCATGCTAAGATATAAGCCGCAACTCAGCAAGAGAGACACCAATTCCACTAGAATACAAAAGATATAATCGTGGACCATCAAACTCAATACAAATCTTTCTTTTGATTTGAACATACTTCAAAACCTCCTCATGCAATGCATAAGATCTTCTAATAAAGCCACACAATGATTGGAATGCAACTCACATTGCATAGATCTCACTACATATCAATGATAACACATACTAAATTTAATTACATTAATACACACACCACCTAAGAATGAATACACACACATGTGAATTATAACAATCATTACATTCGCATGTTGTCCTGGGATTTAAGATAAATGTATTTGTAAGAAATAGCCCACACATTGCTCCAGAAGCGATGTGTTATGTGTTACCCAATGTAGACTAATTTGGTCTCAATGGTCATCCACATGCTATCTCCGATGAGCGCATGTTACAATCCTTTGGCAAATCAATATGTAACATCCTAGTTAACCAACACACATAATGACCATAATATCACTTTTAACTTCGTATCCATAAATGATAAACTATAGAAACTCTAGATCAATCTACAATATGTGTAGACATACACTCCTTCTAAATTATATGGAATAACTCTCAAGTGTGAAGGAATGTAGAACATAACATGTTGTCATAGAAATCTCACTATCTAAGTAACTTACCTCATAAAATTTTGGATCTCACTCCTAGATCACCTCTACCAACTAGAATAGATGCAAGATGGTAATACTATTGAACAAGCTGAATAACTGAGAGGGCGGGTGAATCAGTTATTTGCAAATACTTTCTAAAACTTTTACTGAACTAGTAAACATGAAAGCACAATACCATCAACACAATGAACACCAAAATTTATATGGAAACCCAAACTAGGAAAAACCATGGAGAAGCTAATTTTTATGAAATGAACACCGGTTACGGTGATTCTTACAAGGGCTACTAGCGGTTTTCTCACTATAGGTTGGCTCACTGCTAATCAGGCTAACTACCCTTAAATTTGAAAGTGGCTAACTACCAATACAATTAGGCTCACTGCTAGAATATAACAAATGACTTTGAGTCAACCAATGAAACCATTGTCACTGACACACTAGAATACAAAAATGATATAACCGTCTTCTATCAAGATTGCATCAACATGCACATACATCAACACATAGAACTTCCTTGTCAGATTCACATTCACTTCGCACATTCCTCGAATCCAAGCAATACACCAACAACTAAGATTATCACTCTTCTTATATTGCTTGATGTCAACAACTAAGTCAGGCTTTAACCGATTTGAAATAGGTCACACCGAAACATTCCCATGGTGGTAAGTAATGAAATGTGGACCACCTTGCTCAATACAACATGCTTCACACATGCTACACAATATCTGAGACCTTTAGTGCCAATGGATAAGATCTATACGTTACAACTCAATGCATGTACCAAAGCACAACGAACATGTCCAAGATAGGACCAAAAAAAAACAAATGTTCCACCATATGTTGCACATTAAAAGGGACCAACACCGACACAAATAAGGATAAACATTGAAATCACATCCCTCAGTGAACACTTCTATCGATACACCAAAAATAGCCAAATCATAAATGAACCACATCTATACATCGGATATTTTGATATCAACGATAACCATTAATGACAACAACAAAAATAACATCAACCTCACATTATAACAATCTCCCCCTTTATCATTGATAGAAACATTCATCATTAACAAAGCAAACAACTCACTGTCAAAAGATATCAGCGTCAAAGTTCTTTGTCAATTATTCTTCACCCCCTTTGACAACAATGACAAAGGGCCAAACTCCCCCTTTCTAACTCAATATACTCCCCCTGAGAGGAAGTTGCCAAGAATTGATCCAAAAATGATTAAGCATGAAATTCACTGGACCAATGCACACACCGGTGCATTTACTAAACACTGGGAAGGGGCAGAACGCCTAGCTTCCCCTTGAGATACTCAAAAGTATCCTTGCGCGAAGGTTTTGTAAATATGTCTTCTATCTACTCCTTTTTAGGCACATACTCAAGCTTGACTTCTTTTTCCAACACCTTCTCTCTCAAGAGATGAAACCTGATAGACATGTTTTGTTCTGAAATGTTGCACTGGATTCTTCGAGATATTTATAGCATTGGTATTGTCACACATGATTAAAATTGGTTCATAAAAATTTGTACATATATCCTTCAAAGTTTGTTTCATCCACAATACCTAAGTACAACATGAGGATGTTGTAATGTGTTTGGTTCAACAATTTATAGTGTTATAGAATCTTGTTTCTTGCTTGACCAAGCAACCAATCGGGAGCCAAGAAAATAAGCTCCACCACTAGTTATTTTGTGGTTATCCAGACAATCGTCCCAATCTACATCAATATAAGTTGTCAATGTGAAATATGAACATTTTGGATACCCTAATCCAAACTCTTTTGTTCCCTTCAGATATCTGAAAATCCTTTTTACTGCCATAACATGAGATTCTTTTAGTTCTTGCTGAAATCTAACTGCCAAACATATTCCATACATATTATCTAGTCTACTAGCAGTTAGATACAATATTCCTCCAATCATTGATCAATACTTACTTGCATTATCCTTCAATGAATAATCTTCCTTAGTCAACTTACACCCAATAACAATATGAGTACATATCAGCTTAGAACTCTCCAAACCAAACTTCTTCAACAATTCCTTGGCATACTTTCCAGATTGAGAAATGAAAATTCCTTTACTGTTCTGACTTACCTGCAACCCAAGAAATAAATTCAGCTAATCATGGACATCTCCAACTCCTTCTACATCTCCTCTGCAAATTTCCTTCACAAGTCATCCTTTCCTCCAAAAATAATATCATCAACATAAGGGTATATGTACCAAGATGGGGGACTAAAAAGGTGCCAAATACTTTTTTGGTCCCCAAACGCACATAGTGCGTACTTTTATAGCTCGCATGCGCTATGGCTTGGATTTCCCAAGCCTTAGCGTGTGCATGCTATAGCGCGCACGCACTATTAGGTTTTTTATAAAGTTTGGGCAGCCACAAAAGTGGCTCATTTTGTTTGTTCAAACCCGCGCCCAGCTAAGAAATTAGACATACAGCGCGTACGCGATACATTTGTGGGTGTTTTCTCCATCAAATTGAAGCAAAAAATGGCTCCACGACGTCATCAAGGTCAAATCGGAAGAAGAGGTAAGTGATTTTACAACCTATGTCTCTTATTTGTATTGAAATTTAGGTTTAATTTTTAGTTTTCAATCAAATTTAATTGTCAAAGTTTCTTTTCTTAAATTTTAAGTTTAGACTTTTAAAATTGATTTTGTTTTAATTGCTAGTAAGGAATGATCTCCTCACAGAAAACCCTCAACCAAACCCTCCATCTTCTCCTCATGAACAAATGGATATTGAAAATAACCAATAAAATAAACCCCAACTGCCTCCACCAATCGAGAAACCTCTGTTAGATTTGCTGAACTGCAAATCTTCCCAAGAACACCTGCATGCAAACACTGTCACGAGAAGAAGCAAGACAGAAGAGAAAGAGAGCTATAGCGGCCAATAGGCCAGAGACAGTAAAACCATGTTGACAGAAATAATCTTCTATATTCAACAAATGAAATTACAAAATGATCTCCTTATGAAATACAAAGCGGTGAATCCTTATAAAGGATACCGAAACCCTAAAAGGGAAACTCTAAGAAAATAGAAACTGCCTAAGTGAAACTTAAGCACTAAAGAGTAATTACTAAAGATTACTCTAACACCCCCCCTTAAGTGTAACTTAGGGAGAAGCAAAATAGCTAACTACTGCAGAAAGCAGGAAAGAAGGGTCTCGGCAACTAGGCCTGATCAGGTACCCAAAACATAAAGCAAACTAGATGAAGGAAACTGAGCCTTCAATCTAGGGAAAAAATGTCCCAGAGAAAGGAACAAGAAAGAGCAGTAAGCATCTCCAAAGCATGAACTGTGAACTCTGTCAGAAGATACTGCTGGAACCCCCACTGAAGTGCATAACCAGGTAGAGAAGACAAATGTCTGAAAAGCTGATCAATCGAACCAGGAAGCAATAGAACCAACAGGTGAACCCCCCCATAATGCTGAACTGGGAGAGGTGACAAGAACACTGAAATGCAGTACCAGAAACAGCTACAGAAGAAGAACCAGGAACACCAACAGTGCAACAGAAGCACACACACAGGATAAAGGGCGGTGTCACAGACACACAACATGGGCTAATGTCGTGGAAGGTACGCTCACTTGACAAAGGTGGATGCGC
>MU228135.1:1598636-1622434 GCA_018584345.1 Thuja plicata | reverse complement strand
GCTACGGGGGCCGCGGAGGGTGGCGGCGTCGGAAGCGGTGACCACAGAGCGGCGGTGGCAGCAGCGGCGGGGAGAAGGGCGGCAGGGGCCGCACGGAGCACAGAGCGGCGGAGAATTGGGGTGGCTGCCGGGCGCTGGCCGGCGGCGGTGGTGCGCTGGCGGCGCGCTGGCGGCGCTTCCAATTTTTAACTGCGCGCGCATAAAACAATTGTTTTTTTTAATTTTTTTCAATTTTTGTATCGAAAAACGTGACCGTACGGCCCTAGAAGGCCGAAAAAATCCTCCAGAAGCCCCAGTGTCCAAAATGGACAAACTTTATATCAATCCTGGGGTTTTTGGGCCTTCCGGACTCAACTGTGAGGTCAGTTTTGGTCCAAAATGCCTCCAAAAATAGAGACCCCCCAGAACTAATGAAAGATGCCAGAAAAAGCTGTGAAACCTTCAAACCCTCGAATGCTTCAGAAACAACTTGAACAGCAACCAGCAGGGAAGCTTTGATACCATGTTAGATTTGCTAAACCACAAATCTTCCCAAGAACACCTGCATGCAAACACTGTCACGAGAAGAAGCAAGACAAAAGAGAAAGAGAGCTATGGCAGCCAATAGGCCAGAGACAGTAAAACCATGTTGACAGAAATAATCTTCTATATTCAACAAATGAAATTACAAAATGATCTCCTTATGAAATACAAAGCGGTGAATCCTTATAAAGGATACCGAAACCCTAAAAGGGAAACTCTAAGAAAATAGAAATTGCTAAGTGAAACTTAAGAACTAAAGAGTAATTACTAAAGATTACTCTAACAACCTCCTCCTGGAACACATGAAATTTGATTAACCAAATAGAAAGAGGGAAAACAGAAATAGAATCTTTAATTAGGAGGTTAAAAGATTCTATTGGTACAAATCTTGAAAGGGCAACACTTTCAAAATCATTAGAATTAATCTTGACCCACATAGGTTCAGTTAGTGGGAAACTTAATTTATGGCATGACAAAAGAGAAGAACAAAAATAATATTATGCAAATAAATTATCATATGAGGACATAAAAAATAAAGAAATCACAAAAGACGACATTTGCAAACTCTTTAAAAAGCTAGGGGAAACTAAAATTCTTAAAACTACAAAGAGTTTCCCAATTCATTGGTGCTTGAATGAAGATATAAAAACAAACTTTTGCGCTAGATGGTGGACGGTCTTTGATTCCCCTCCCTTTTCAATCATGAGGTTCCTATCTATTTCTTGAGGAAACTCTATTGTGAGTTTATCCTAAAGGAGGTGCCAAGTTATTTTGACTTTCTAGAGTTTTAGGGTATAGGTGGGGGGTCATCATTTGATAGACCCATGGCACGTCATGACCCTAATGCACTTAGGTTTCCCAGTGGCAAGCCACAGGTGGATCATGTTATTATTCCTTTCAATATGAAGGAACATGTGGAGGTGGACACACTAGGCATGATTAGTGCTCTGACACAGACTCTCATTCAGTGCATCACTCCTCTAGTCGAGGGTGACCACGGTCAGTCTGTGAGGGGTCATTTTTGTCGTTCTCATGGATCCTTGTGCACATTTGGTACTGCCGACAGAGAGGAAGAGGATGATGGATTGATGACTGATGATTTTATCAATGCAACATTTGGCATTGATACACAGGTAAATATTTGCAAGTTCATTGAATTTATTCGATCATATTTCATTTTTAAATGAATGAATTTAATTAAATTAGTATCTATTGTTTATGATAAAAATTCAGGGAAAGAGTGTCGGTTGCAGCGGCAATGATCCCCCAGACCCCTTATACACTATGTCATCAACTCTACAAGTATGTATCAAATAAAACATTTTTTTAACTAATACATTTGATTATTCTATAATTATATGGATGTTTGTCTCATAACTTATTGTGCATGTACATTAGTTCACTGTTGGACCATCGACATTGACATTAGATAGTGAAGGGCATCGTTCACATTTCGTTGAGGTATGTTTATTTGCATGTTAATTTGATTTACTTGATTATATTTAGTTAATAAATGAATGAATAACTAAATTAGTAGACAAATTATGATCAAAATCCAGAGTCAAAGTGGTCATGGCAATGATCACATTCCTTCACCTAGCTTTGTGATGACATCATTTAGTCCACAGGTATATATGTAATAATACATTATAATTAACAAGTCAGTGATATGTTCTTATATTAATGGTTGTCTTATAAATTACCATACATGTGCACTAGTTTAATGATGGAGCTACGACATCAACACTGCACACTGAAGGATGTGGTGGCACCTTCAGAGAGGTACCATTTATGAATTAGTGGGGTTGTAAAATATTATAGGTATTTTTGATAACTACATAATACTCTTGTTGTTTCATTTTCAGTTATTGACAACAGAGACTCCTCTTGTTGTTCGCGATACTTTGAATCGTGGCATAGTTGCAGCTATAACTAGTTCTGAAGCACTAACCGAGGTATGAAAGAGATTACTTAATTAGAATTATTATTTTAATATTTTGTATTGAAATTTTTAATGATATTAATGTATGTATTTTAAATATTATTTTGATCATTGTTGTAGGGACTCATTACTCCATATCATCAGCGTGCCCCTTCGGTGGATGTACATAGCGACTATTTGGTAGCGGTAAGCAAATATTCTATTTTATGTCATCGTATAATTGAATTTTGATGTATATTAGTTATTGATGTTTATACTTGTTATTTTATCAGCTCGAGCTGTAGAAGAGTCTGGACAGGAGGACTAGTGAGCGCACTCGGAAGAGTACTGCGCGCATCTCCATCGATGCGACGATCGAAGACAACCCAGGATTTATTTTCTTTCCCTTCTGGGAAATGACTAGAATAGGTATAATCATTGTACACCAATATGGAATTATTGGACATATTTTTGTATATTGTATAAGTGACATGTTCTATATCCATTTGGCTTTCATGAAGCCAATTTAACTTTATTGGACATATTTGATCTATGACATTATTGGACATATATGTTTTTCTGCATGCTCTGCGAATATATATAGTTTATATTTTAAGTATGAAATTCATGTGTCATGTGTATTGATGTAGACTATTTTATGTTTATGTGGATGGCTTATGCTTTGAAAATTTCTTATGCCTTATATTTATGCTTGCACGTGTATCCATGTATATTGTTACTGAATGATTCATACGTAATGAGAATATGCATGTTTCATTTCATAAACCCAGACTCGTAATTTTCATTCCAACACCTTAATGAAGTGATAATAATTTATATAAGATCAAAAATATCAATCCTACCCAATTTTATTCCTATCGAAGCATTTTGATCACCTGTACCTATTTAGGGCACTACAAGAACGTTAAGGGATGCACCAGTACATTGTGGTCCCGAATGTTAGAATGAATTGTGAATCCTAACAAGGTTATCCCTAGTATTTACACGTCAAATTGAAGGTGTTAGCGGAGACGGTTTGATCCCAGGACGAGCGGTTTTCAAAATATGCAATGTTTCAGCTTTCAACTGCGCAACATTACAAGTTTTTGCATCAACTGAGATTGGATCAGAAAATGAAAACTTAAGTGAATCTCCAAAATCTGAGATAGGTTATTGTAGGCCTCCATGACACAGTCGCATAGCATCTGACGACTTGTTGATACCCCTCGCAAGCTTCAATAAATGGACTCCTGAAGATCGTTGATTTTGTTGCTTAGTGCACCTTGAGGGACACTTGGCTCCATAGCGATTGGAAATGTTTGAGCCACTTTACCTCCATAAAAGGGTTGTTCCTAGCGTTCACCCAACATTCTAGAGCTATTGGCAGAGACAGTTTGATGGCAGGATGAGCGGTTTTCAAGATATGCAATGTTTCAGCTTTCAACTGCGCAACATTGCAAGTTTTTGCATCAACCAAGATTGGGTCGACAAACAGAAGCAAATCTCCAAAATCTGAGATAGGTTATTGCAGGCCTCCATGACACAATCCCGTAGCACCTAACGGCTTTTTGATACCCCTCACGAGCTCCGAGAAACAGACTCCTGAAGATCATCGATTTTGTTGCTTGGTGCACCTTGAGGGACACTTGGCTCCATAGTGGTCGGCAACGTTTGACACACTTTGTGTCTATGAAGGGGTTGTTCCTAGAGTTCAACCAGCATTTTGGAGCTGTTGGCAGAGATAGTTCAATGCCAGGACGAGCGGTTTTCAATATATTCAATGTTTCAGCTTTCAACTGCGCAACATTGCAAGTTTTTGCATCAACTGAGATTGGGTCAGAAAATGAAAATGAAAGTGAATATCCAAAATACAAGATAGGTTATCGTAGGCCTCCATGACATGGTCCCGTAGCACTTGATGGCTTGTTGATACCCCTCACAACTTCTGAGAAATGGACTCCTGAAGATCGTTGATTTTGTTGCTTGGTGCACCTTGAGGGACACTTGGCTCCATAGCGGTCAGCAATGTTCGAGTCACTTTGCATCTATGACGGGGTCATTCCTAGCGTTGACCTGGCATTCCAGAGCTATTGGTAGAGATGGTTTGATGCCAGGACGAGTGGTTTTCAATATATGCAATGTTTCAGCTTTCAACTGGGCAACATTACAAGTTTTTGCATCAACCGAGATTGGGTCGGCAAATGAAAATGTAAGGGAACATACAAAATATGAGATAGGTTATCACAGGCCTCTGTGACATGGTCCCATAGCACCTGATGGCTCATCGATACCCTCGCGAGCTCTGAGAAACAGACTACTGAAGATCGCCATTTTTGTTTCTTGCTGGTGCACCTTGAGGGACACTTGGCTCCATAGGGGTCGGCAACATTTGAGCCACTTTGCATCTATGACACGGTTGTTCCTAGGGTTCACCTGACATTCTAGATTTTTTGGCAGAGACGGTTTGATGTCAGGATGAGTGGTTTTCAAGATATGCAATGTTTCATCTTTCAACTGTGCAACATTGCAAGTTTTTGTATCAACTGAGATTGGATCAGAAAATGAAAACAGAAGAAAATATCCAAAATCTGAGATATTTTATTGTAGGCCTCTGTGACACGGTCCCGTACCACCTGATATTTTTTCAATACCCCTCGCGAGCTCTGAGAAATGAACTACTGAATATCGGTTATTTTGTTGCTTGGTGCCACCTTGAGGGACACTTGGCTCCATAGCGGTCAGAAATGTTTGATCCACTTTGCATGCATGAAGGGGTTGTTCCTAGAGTTCACCCGACGTTCTGGAGCTGTTGGTAGAGACGGTTTGATGCCAGGACGAGCGGTTTTCAAGATATGCAATTTTTCAGCTTTCAACTACGCAACATTGCATGTTTTTGCATCAACCGAGATTGGGTCAGAAAATGAAAACAGAAGTGAATCTCCAAGATCTAAAATAGGTTTTCATAGGCCTCTGTGACATGGTCATGTATCACTCAACGGTTTTTTGATACCCCCCGTGAGCTCCAAGAAACGGGCTACTGAAGATTGTCAATTTTGTTGCTTGGTGCACCTTGAGGGACACTTGGCTCCATAGCGGTCAAAAATGTTTGAGACACTTTGCGTCCATGAAGGGGTCATTCCTAGAATTCACTTGATATTCTAGAGCTTTTGGCAGAGATGGTTTGATGCCAAAATGAGTGGTTTTCAAGATATGTAGTGTTTCAGATTGCAACTAGGCAACATTGAAAGTTTTTGCATCAACCGAGATTGGGTCGCCAAATGAAAATGGAAGTGAATCTCCAAAATTTGAGATAGGTTATCATAGGCCTATATAACACCGTCATGTAGAACCTGACGTCTTGTGAATATCCCTTGCGATCTCCGAGAAACGGACTCCTAAAGATCGCTAATTTTGTTGTTTGGTGCACCTTGAGGGACACTTGGCTCCATAGCGGTCGACAAAGTTTGAGCCACTTTTCCTCCATGACGGGGTCATTCCTAGGGTTCAACCGACATTCCAGAGTTGTTGGCGGAGATGGTTTGATGCCAGGACAAGCAGTTTTCAAGATATGCAATGCTTTAGCTTTTAACTGCACAACATTGCAAGTTTTTGTATCAACCAAGATTGGGTCGGCAAATGAAAATGTAAGTGAATATCCAAAATTTGAGATAGGTTATTCTAGGCCTCCGTTACATGGTCTTGTAGCATCTAACGGCTTGTCGATACCCCTCGCGAGCTCCAAGAAACAGACTCTTGAAGATCATCGATTTTGTTGCTTGGTGTACCTTGAGGGACACTTGGCTCCATAGCGGTCAGCAACGTTCGAGCCACTTCGCCTCCATGGTGGGGTCGTTCCTAGCATTCACCTGGAATTCCAGAGTTGTTGACAGAGATGGTTTGATGCCAGGATGATCGGTTTTCAATATATGCAATGTCTCAGGTGTTAGAAGTACACTAAAATGGGTGCAAGGGTGTAGCAACAACAACTATAGCCATTGGAGGGCTATATTTTATAATGGAATGTGTTCCCACATGTCAAGGGGAAGATAAATCCATCATTAGTTGGTTCAAAAAGTGCATTGGGCGTCGAGATTGAGAAAGCCCTATTTTTTAGGGGTTTTGAGGGGTTAGCCAAATATATAATTAATTTAAATTAGATTTTAGGTTCTCCACACCTGTATTCTTAGATGAGATTTTATTCATACCATCAAAGGAAAAAGAAAGGTATGGTTTAAATTAATTTTTTGTAGATACATATATACAAAGAATTCATTTCGTGAACATATTTTTTTAATTAATGATGAAAAATATGTTTATAACTCAACTCATTAGGAGCACCAAGAGGAAAGAGATGAGAAAAGAAAACCTCTGGTATTGCCCAGAAAAATAGAAGAGAAAATTTGTTATTAAATCTTACAAACTTCTCGGTATACATACGGGGTAATGGATGACTAATTTACAGTCCACCCATTCTCGATTCAAGGGAATTAATTCCTTTACAAATATACATGTTATATGCACATGCATTCAACTAGATTCGACAATACAAAATTTTGGATTCACTTTTAGTCCAATGAACCATCCAGATCTTCCCTGCCCTTTATTGTCTCTAGTATATGAGCACTTAGGCTCACAAACCGTAGAAGACCATTTACAGGCATATAAGGATGCCATGAACCGACACCGGATCCAGCATGAAGATGCTATGACCCGGATGTTTCCCTTGTCTTTAGGGCAAGATGAGTTGAACTGGTACCTTAACCTTCCCGCCAACTCCATTAACAGTTGGCAGGACATAGAGGACGCCTTCCTGGCTGCCTTTCGCGTACATGTGGACCCAGCCTGGTCCCATAGCTAGTTCATCTCCATTAGGAAGGAACCCAATGAACCTCTTGCAGCATTCAACCATCACTTCCAGCACGCCTTGAAGCGGTGCACGAGCCCTTTTATTCCGTCCCTAGAAGTAACCATATAGACTTACCTTAACGTGATGGACCCCTTCGTTGCCACTCTCCTTTGGAGAACAACCGTCGCGGGCGATCGGGACACTTTGGCAAAGGTTTACAACCTAGTTTTAGAATTATCCTAAGGTCTCAATAAATCCCCAGGCGGGATTGGGCAGAGCACGCCCTTCAACATGGTCCCCGGCAAAACAGCGTATGCCAGGGGATATAACCCCAATCTGGCAATGGGTGCTCCCTCGATGGCAATGAATTCCCCACCACCGCTGATAGACCAGCAGGCTCGGTACACTTACCCAACGCAGACTTCGGCGGTACCAGGTCTAGAATCTTTCCATTGGAATCAGTCGCAGCAGGCACAACAGCCTCAGATCCAACCGTCCGGAGTGCCCTTCTTTCAGTCATCCACGACTGGAGGATTGCCGCCCTTGACTTTGGCTAATACTGCTGCCTTCCCAGGAAACCAACAACAACAACCGTCACACTGTGACACCAACACTCAGTTGACCGCTAAGGTTGAGTCCCTCCGGCGAATGTTGTCTACCTTGACTGTGGACATGGGTCAACTAAAGGCGGGGTCCTACGCACCCCAGAATTCTAACCCCCAAAGGGGGAATGTATTCTCCGGCCAACAAAACAACAATGTTGGGGGAAGAAACTTCAACAACGGGTCTCGACCCAATCAACAACAATGGAACAATAACACGAACAATGGAGGAACACCTCTGAACCAAAATGCCAACCAAAACGGTGCTGGACCATCACATTTCACACTAGTCGCAGACTTCTAGCCCATGACTAATTGGTGTAGATTGCATGACACGGGCTCACACAATAAGGTAAATTGTGTCACGTTGGAAAAGGTCATCATGATCTCCCAGCTAGACAAACAACAATCGCATGATGCTACTTCCCCAGAGCCTCCTGTGTAGGAGTCAACCCACAGTGCCTTCACCTGTGAGACCATCTTCTTCAAAAAATTTGGGGAAGATGAAGAGGAACCCAAATTGCATGGGTTCTTTGGTGAATCTATCCTGTCCTTTGAGGCCAATGCGCCAATGCCTTCACCAACCCATGGACTCCATACAATACTCAGAGTCAGGTTGGTAAAGGACCAGCTTACATGCCCATGCCCCCTATCAAGGACACTCCTCCCTGGGTTAACGCAACTGACCGACCCGCTCCTCTAAAAGGTTCTAGCTCTAACCAAGCAAAAGACCTAGGCGAAGGAAGTCACCAATTCCCGGGCGAAAGATTCGACATTACAAAGGCGTTAGAACAGACCACCACCTCCATGACCTTGATGGAGGTTTTGCTAAACTGTCTCGAGTAGAAGAAGTCTCTTCTGAAGCTCTTGGGAAACCCAAAAGTTGTCAGTCGCCCACCCAAGACTGTCTCATTCGAAGACACCAACGCGGCTGTCTTCCAGGGGAACAATGAAGATCCTCCCTTCCTACTAGGCCTGAATATCCAAGGTAAGAACATACACAATTGCTTAGTAGACTCTGGAGCTTTGAGTAACATCATGCCCTTATCCATTTGTCAAAAGCTTGGATTCCATCCCACCCCATCTAATGGTGCAGTAATCCAGCTAGATAAGACTACCGTAAAAATGGTGGGGGAATTGAAGAACATCCGGATACAACTTATCCAGGACCCCAGGATAGCCAGCATAATTGACATCCAAGTGGTGGACATCCCAGAGACTTATGGGATGTTATTAAGCCAAAATTGGTCTAAGTCCTTGAACGGATACTTTTCGACCGACTTCTCCCACTTATGGCTCCCCTGGGAAGGAGAATCAAACAAGATCCAGGTCGAAAGTGAACCTCGGATGAAACAGACCCTTACCGAGGTCGGGAGGGTCAGTGAAGTCTTCTTCTCTGAGACTTCCCCTGGGGTGTACCGACCCTTTGAAATCTTAACATTCGATTTCACCCCCAGGGAGGATCCCATAGTGCTGCAAAGAACCCAGGACCTAGAAGAAAAGTTGAGAGTTGAGGTTGACTCTCAAGGTGCCACGATGACCCCCGCCACACTCCTATCCGGCACTTGGTGCCGAGTACACTATCAGAAACATTTATAATTTGAGTGTGGGCCCTACTTTTCAGTCGCTACCCGGCACATCGATGCCTTATGGAATAGAGAACATATAGTTGATTCCCCAGAGCCCAGTGTTCCTATAGGATGCACTCCTTTGGTGCCATCTCCCCAGGAATCTCAGATCCAAACTCCTCGGGAGGTAAAACCTACCTACACGCCAACAGTTTGGGAGGAGGCCCCTCCCAAGTCTCCCAAAAGCAATCCAAAGGCTACTCTCACTCCCCAACCCCAAACTACGAATAGCGATTTGTGGACCCTCAAGTTCGATGGGTCCCAAGCCAAACAAGGCTGCGAGGCCGGGGTAGAATTAATCAACCCGCAAGGGAAGTCCTTCCTCGCGTCCTACAGACTGCAGTTCAACTGCACAAACAATGTCACAGAGTACGAGGCTTTGGTCCTTGGACTCTTATTTGCGTTAAGGAAAGGTGTCACCCACCTCTGGGCTCTGGGTGATTCAGAGTTGGTTGTCAAACAAGTCTGAGTCAATATATATGCCATGAAAAGAGACTAGTCGCATACCGCAATCGGACTTGGAGCCTTATTGAAGATTTTGATGCCTTTGGCATTGGTCTCATTCCCCGGCGATGAAACTATGTCCCGGATGCCCTTGCCATTTCTGCCAGCACACTTGAGCCGATGGTCGGCTCATGACTCCGAAGATTTTCAGTTGAGATGGTCCCCACCCCGTCCATTCTAGATAATGTCACCCACTTTCAGGTTTTTGAGGATGATCAACATATCCTGGCCTTCATGGTGAATGTTGGTGTCTTTGAAGACCAGATAGTGGAGGAACAAGACCATGACGATACTGGGCAAGGTGACGAAGACGATGGGATCATGGACCTATCCACTAATACTATCCCGAAGGGGATGGTTGCGCTTGAGCGAATCTTTGACTCGGACCCTAGGGCCCGAGAAAAGATATCATCTCCTTCTGAGGGAGGAAAGTTTGAAAAGGTAAACATCAACCTGCCTAGTGAAGAAAAGATCATCCACATTGGCACCTCCTGCTCCCCTGAGGAGAAGGAAAAGATTCTCGCGGTTCTCTGAGAATACATAAATGTAATTGCATGGGGTTATGAGGATTTGAAAACATACGACACATCCATTATGACTCATACTATTCCTTTGAAACCTGGTGCTAAGCCTTTTCGGCAAAAGCAACGACCAATCAACCCACTGATCGAGCCCCTGATTCATCAAGAGGTAGAAAAATTATTGTCAGCCCGGATAATCTTTCCAATCTGGCACACTACATGGGTTGCCAATCTAGTCCCTGTACGGAAGAAGAGCAGTGAGTTTCACCTTTGTGTAGATTTCCAAAACTTGAATAAGGCCTCCAAGAAAGATAATCACCCTCTCCCTTCATTGGATGAGGTGTTACAGATAGTGAATGGATCCCAGATGATGTCATTCTTGGATGGGTACTCTGGGTATAACCAGGTCATGGTTAAGTATGAAGATAGGGAGAAAACAATGTTCACCACCAAGTGGGGAACGTTTGCATACAGGAGAATGCCCTTTGGCTTGATTAACGCAGGGGCTACATTTCAAAAGGCCATGGACATTGCGTTTGAGGGCCTTGTGAATCGGTGCATAATCATCTACATGGATGATTTGACCATCTTTTTTCGGGACAGGCGGGACCATTCTGCCCATCTCGCTCAGATCTGCGAGAGATGTCACAGGTATGAAATATCCCTCAACCCCAAGAAGTGCATATTCAGGGTCACCGAAGGGAAGTTGCTCGGGCATATCATCTCCGAGAAGGGCATAGCCATTGACCCTGAGAGAGTTGAAGCATTGCTAAACTTACAAATGCCCGGTAGTAAGAAAGAGATGCGATCCTTCTTCGAAAAGATCAACTTCGTCCAGTGGTTCATCATCGGATTCGCTGAAATAGTTAAACCACTCAATGAAATGATGAAAAAGGATACCAAGATTGAGTGGAGTCCTGAAGCAAAGCGGGCATTCGCCCAGATCAAGCAGACAATAACGGAAGCACCCGTCCTAGCTAGTCCGGACTATTCCCTTCCATTTTACATTTACTCCTTTGCTTCGCTGCATTCTGCCGCGGTGGTGTTGACTCAAAAGGTGTAAGGGGAAGAAAGACCAATAGCCTTCATGAGCTCCCCCTTCAAGAACGCCGAAGTCCGGTATTCATCACTAGAAAAATAGGCCTTTTCTCTAGTTCACGCCGTGAGGAAATTCTGGCATTACATTCTCCAGAACAAGGTGCATGCTATCATCCCGGACCAGGCCGTTAAGTCTGCTAATGCAGAGCGAGTTGGGTGGAAGACGAGGTAAATGGATGGCCACCCTCCAGGAATATGATTTAGAGATGCAGCCCATGAAGATAGTCCGGGGCCAAGGACTGAGCTGAGCAATGGCAGGAGAGACTCCCCGCATAGAATGCCAAACGTACACAGTGGAGTCCATCACTCGAGACCCGTGGTATACCAACCTGGTATATTTTCTACTGAATAAAAAATGCCCGAAGGGGTTACCTCCCAATAAATGTCACGCCCTGCGAATGAAAAGCGCCCACTTCATGATCAAAAACTTGGCGCTCTACTGCAGGAACTACGAAGGAGTGTACCTCCGGTGCATCGACAGAGACCAAGCTGTGAAGATGATTGATGAATTTCATGGGCAGTTTGGAACCGGGCATGGCTCAGCCAACGCCACTACCCATCAGATCCTTCAGGCTAGATACTATTGGCCCTGTATATTCAAAGATGTTTACACTCATGTTAGAAAATGCCACACTTGCCAAACCGCGGCGCATCATGAGCGTAACCCGGGTATGCCTTTGCAACCAGTCTTCAAGGCTAGGCCCTTCGCCCAATGGGCATTTGGCTTCATCGGGGAAATCAACCCCAGCTCATCTACCAATCACTGATACATTCTTACTGCTACAGATTACTGCACCCGGTGGTCCGAGGCTATACCGTGCAAGAATAACACGGCAGATGTAGTTATCAAATTCCTGGAAGAAAATATCGTCACAAGGTTTGGAATGCCCTTTGCTTTGGTATGTGACAATGGTCCAGCATTTTCTTCGGCACAATTACTCAAGTGGACCTACAATCAAAAGATCATTCTGAAGTTTTTCAGCAACTATTACCCCCAGGGGAACGGTGTTGTTGAATCTACGAATAAAAATCTACTTGAAGTGATCAAACACCTGCTAGAATAGAGTCCCTGGGATTGGAATCAAAAGTTGAAATTCACCCTCTGGGTGGATCACATTCGAATCAAGGTTGCCCTGGGAACATCCCCGTTCCATCTAGTTTATGGCCAGAACCCTGTGTTCCCGATTAACTTACAGATCCCAGTTTTGCAGTTTATGCAGGAATTCAGCAACAGGGATAACATTGTGGAGGTTCGACTCCTAAATCTGGTGCAAATGGAAGAACAGTGAGACGCAACCCTTGAACACTTCGTGCATCATCAAGTAGTGGTAAAATGATGGTTTGATCGCAGAGCCCAATACAAGGCTTTTCAGATTTTAGACTTGATCCTGTTGTGGGATAAGGCCTGGGAAAAGAAAGGAAAGTATACCAAGTTCCAACGGCTCTGGCTCAGACCATACCTAATCTCAAAAATCTATGGGGAAAAGACTTACCGCCTTAACACCATGATTGGGGAACTTGTCCCATTGCCTATTAATGGACAGTTTCTCAAACACTACTTTGAATAGGGTAAGTTTGTCCGAAATTATATTTTATGTAAAGCCTTCCGCTTGTAAATATTTCTTTCTCGGTGCCTTGTTGGGAGGTACTGTGTCTTGTAAATAGCCTTGTCGGCTGCCCTCCAGGGCAGTCCTCTTTTGGTGGTTTTTGTTTTTGTTTATGGTTTTCTTTTCGGGTCCCGGTGTTTTGTTCTCTCTTGTAAGGATTGGAATGCTTCGCATAAACTCTGGTCTCTGGTACGATGTCTGTAGCATGGTGAACTTAAGAATCTGTCTTTAGCATAGTGGAATCTGTTCGGTCTCCGGAGCTGTTTTACAGGTTTGGTGGTAAATTTTGGACAATCTCCATCAGGTTTTATCTCCAGGGGTCTGGCAATCAGTGAAACAAAAAAATATAAGGAACAAGTAATCGAACACAGAGGATAGATCGGTTGTACTGGTTGGTTGACCCAAGTCTGAAACTTTAAAGAATTCTTTTCGAGTCTAGAGTTTCATCCCCTACACAACATGTGAAATAGGTGGAAAGGTGAAAGAAGTACCACCATTAAAATTAGCTAAGCTTAAGCTTAATGGTGAAAGAAGTACCGCCCTCCCACCCAGAAACGAACAAAATAACAAGAAAAAGGAAAGCGGGACGAAGCTCCGGTCTACGGGAGAAATGAACAAATCTGATGACTGGTTCAATGTAATTAGTGCCTCTTCTCTACTTCTCCCAGAGGTCATCGGCTTGATTTCCTTCCAAAGCACACACTCCACCACTGATGAAAAGACTATGGAATGGATCCCGTGTGGTCGGATTCTCTCAGATATGTTGCTCTTTGCCTGTCAGATACTTCGAGTAGTGACTTGTTCTAGTTTTGCTAACCAGAGATTCTGTAGTTCTCAAATGCGCTAAGGCATTTGTCCCAGATAGTCACCATTTGTTATGCCCTACATCCCCGTCCCTACATTTTGTGGGCAAAATGTTGGGTCCCCCCCCATTTTTTTGTTTTTTCTTTTGGTTCTTGCCTTGTCGTTTTGTCTCCTTTTGTTTTCTTTCTCCAGGGTTTCCTTCCCCGCAGTTGTGTTTTGTTTTGTTGGTTTCTTGTGCCTCCAGGACCCCAGTCCCGGAGTTTTTCGTCCTTTGTCGGGAGCTAGATTCCAGACTCTAGGATTCTTCGCCACGATGTTCTCTTTCCTTAAGGTGATATCGTCGCAGGGAATCCCCAGGCCCAGAGTCCGGAGGTCTGTCTGTCCAGAGTTTGTCGATGGAGAGGTGGCTTGCTTTTTACCACAGGTATAAATAGAAGTTACCTGTCATTTTCACATTTACCGCGATTTAAGCACTCAAGCAATCAAAGCAATTTTAGAGCGATTTGCAGAAATTTAACGTTAATCTAGTGCTAAGTATTTCCAGCATTTCTGAGCGATTGCGAGTGGTTTGTGGTGGTTGATTGTGATTTTTGGAAGGTTGTAGATGCTGCAGAGCTTCCGCGGAGGCTTTCTTTCCCTCTCCTTTCTGCATTCTCAGGTTGGTGCCTCTTTTCCCTTCGGTTTTTCTTTTGTCTGGTGTTGTTTTCTTTCTATTTTTGTTGTCTTAGCCTTTTTTTATTTTGTTTGTCCTTCGTGTCTTTCTGGTTTTGTCGCCCGTTGGTGGGTCAGCTCTGCCAGAGGGTTGTCCTCCCTCTGTGCAGGTGTAGTTAGTCTGTAAATAGTGTAGGAAGTTGTAAATAGTCTGCGTTTACTGGTTTTCTTGTAGATAATTGTTCTACGGTGTATATGTGTAATTATAGTGTGTATTTGTTGTATATCCCTCCGTTCCCCATCTATATATCCCTGGGCTCCAATGTATATCCCATGTATATCCTTTTGGGTAGCTTAGCAAGCTTGCTGAGTCACCCATGTCGCTGGTTTTTCACCTGTAAGCTCGTTTTGAGCAGAATACCACCTGTTTGAAACTCGGCTCTTAGCCAGTTTCAAACAGGCAATTTTCTCTCTCCTCTGTAAAACTAGCCTAGCCCTCATTTATGTCCCATGTGCGCATTTAAATCTATCCAAGTGGCCTTCACTTTTCACGCATTCAGATAGTTGGCTCCGCCATCATCGCCATAACTCTTATTTATTACCTACCCACGTGGCGCCCACGTGGGCCTGACGATTTGCCTTTTTGCACATCTTTACCAATGGTTACTTCTCCAGGCTCCAGGTCTCCTGCCATCATCCATCCCATGTCCTTCTTACCAAATGTGATAAAATTCCCGGACCCGGATGGTCAGTCAAATTTCCAAGTTCATAATATGTATGCGTGCTTTCCGGAGTTTTGAATGAAACTAACTTTTCAAGGAAAGTAGACACCACGGTGCTAAGATTTCTGGACCCCAGAATATTTATTTATTAATGCATTCTGACAGCCAATTTACCCTACAAGTTTCCAGGATACACTTTCAAACATGTCTAAAGCGTCTGCATCCTAACCGCCTTGAAGTCCAGAACTTCCATCTACAACAAGCACCAGGGCATCAGTAAAATCTAAATTGGAGAAGGCTCTGGAAAAGATGCCCTTGAGCCTGAAATATGTTAAGGACAAAGTCATCATAGGCTCAAAGATTGAGTTGAAGGTCCAGCTTTTTACCAACACTAGCATTGGAACATGGCCAGAAATGCAGGCCTTGGTCAAAGTCATGTACATTACACGACAAACCAGAGATCCTTTGGACATCAAAATTGGTAACTCCAGGATCCTAAAGGCAGCTTGCTTCCCATGCTCAGTGCAGTCACCAAAGCTTATTCTCACGCTCTCAGCTCTTTACAACCCATCTGTTCGGGCTGTTATGCTCGCACCTCCGGAGCCAATAGGGTACCCCACTCCTCTAGTGTCTCTTGACCCTGATACCTTCCAGAGGGGTTTGGGAATCCCATAATTCGCCAAGCCGATCGTAGTCACCCAGTCTTATGCCTTGGCCCAATTCAAGCAATTGGAGGAGGTAGCCCGCATTTATATGAACAACAATTGGCTCAAAGTCCCAAAGAGGGACCCCAAGAGAATGAGGCTAGAGATCCCTAGATCCAAATTCAAAGAAAGCATCCAGATGGGGATAATAGCACTATGCCAGGTCTTTGGGCAACATCATGCCTGAGAATTCTCCAAGTGGATGTACTACTTCTTGCTCGGCATAAGTACAGTCGGGGAGTTTTTCGACTGGGCGGCTATAATTTCAAACCACGTCGACTCCCAGTTCCTCCAACTAGCCAAGAAGAATAAATTTTACATGACTTCTTATGTTTTTTGGGCCTTGGCACAGCAGAGGCCCCACGCCCATGGACTACTCATAGACGGAATACTTGGGCTTGGCTCAGATCAAAAGGCCTCGTGGGACTACTTCCCACAGATTCAATGGGAAGCTAGTTTCCCCAGTTTCTGCAGAGTAAATGATGCGTTCGTTTACTACCACCTGCTCACACCCACCTAGGATGCAGGATACTGCCTATCCACAAAGGCGATGAATTTGGTCTAGGGTTACAGACACTTCTATATTCAATACCAGTAGCATACATATATAAGGGTGATCGGCTTCTCCGAGAAACCCTACTTGTTACCCAAGCACTGCGGGGACAAGATAGTCCTGCTGGAATTCTGCAAGCAGATAATGGAGTTGCATGCCTTCTTTGCCCTGAAGAAGGTGACCAATATTCAATTCCCAATCACTTGTGGCAATTATTCATGCAGCCTGGCCGCTGCCAAAGAAGCAGACAATGAGCTGAAAAGCTATAACTTGGCGGAGTTATACTTGACGCGGAAGAATTTTGATCCGCACGGCAAGATTGCAGCGGCACTTCCCTGGCTTCAGAGCCCCATCAATACCATATGGGACTTTTGGAAAGATTTCCAAGATGACATGGAGGTGTAGAGCCGGCACTACGTCAGGATGATGGCAGGCATGATGGAAAGATTGAAGCTCCAGAGGTTCTCAGAGGACTTCTCAAACACCGACCCCACGATCGATCCCCAGTACAAAGCAAAGGGGATCGATACAATGGCTCTCCCACCAGTAAATTGGGATGCCCAGGAGGGGTCCACTATGGAGGACTTCACCAGTGAGGTGGTTGAGCGCAGCCACGCTTACTTCAAAAGGATGTGCCCTGAGAGTGTCCGAAGAGCAGCCCAGCCAGTACCAAAAGAAACTCCGGGGGCCGGGACTTCTTCACAGAGAGTGGATAAAGGAAAAGGAATAGATACAACTCTTGTGCAAGAAGTCCCCATTAAAGAACAGATAAGGCGATCGGTAGCAGCCTCCCAGCAAATGAGGGAGAACCTAATCACACTGCTAGCTACCCCAGTGCTCATGGCCGAACCTTTTCATCCTCTATCTCCCCTTCACTGGCGACCTTAATGGTTAAGGAAATAGGGGTGGATCCAATGGAGCAAGCAGTAGTAAGGTATGCAGGCCAACCCTTGATTACCCAAAGAAGAAGGGGGCTTGACCCTAAGCCTAAGAAGGAGGTGGAGCTGGGGATGCCCCAGGCTCCACAAGTTGAAATCCTCTCTTCTGACTCCCTAGAGCCAGAGAAGGAAGCAGAACCCGCCGATGTCCCGGACAACCCTCCCCCACAGGATGAGTTTGACGATGTCTTTGCAACTGATGAATTTGGTAACTTACAGGGAGGCATCGAGCAGGAGGTTGAGGTCCCAGCACAAGAAGAGGCTGAGGAACAAATAGCCGCACAGGAGCAAGAGCCAGTGGAAGAAGAAAAGGAAATAGAGCCGAAGATCGCCTCTGAGGCTTTGAAGATGCAAGATGTGGGGGTGGACCAACAAGGGCAGAATGAACAAGCGGCACCTACTGAGGGAACCAGACCTATAGGAGCAACCATAACCTTGGCTGCCACGTTCTAAGCGCCACTCCCCGGAGCAACTTTTGGGCAGGTAATAACCATGGCGCAAACGCTGAATCTTGGCCTGGTACCTCCCCTACTTCCAAAAGATATATAAGAAGAAGAAGAAATCCCGACAACTGAGGCCAAAGAAATACAAGAACAACAAGAGGAGGAAACCCCCGGGATAGCTAACGAAGGTCCAGACAAGGCTGGAGATACAGAGGACAGGGCGGAAGAGATAGACGTTGCTGGGGGAAATATTCCTGATGAGGCCCAGAATAAAGAAAAGGGGGCAAGTGAGACCCACACCACTGAGGAGGAACAGCAGCAAGGCACCGGGGAAGAACCAAAAGAACAGGCTTTGGAAAACAAGCCACCCCTGCTGCCTCAGTGGTTAGTGGAGAGCAAGAAGAGAAAGGCTCCGTCCACCCCAAGAGCTCATCTCTCTCTAGCTGAGATGATGGCCCAGGTCCAAGAACCACCAAAGGCCAAGAAAGCTCAGACGATTCATACTCTTCGAACCAGGCTGGGAGGAGAAACAGTTGTCGTTGTTACAACACCTCCCCCAGACACCGATGCAGTGACAGTAGAGGCCGGAGATTATGATATCATGAAGATATTACCGGGAAAGAGAGGTAAAAAGCGTGAAGTGGACCTGTTAAAAGAAGCGGCCAAGGTGGTGGAGGCCAGATATGAAAAAGAGGCCCAAAGGCTCAAAGCAGAGAAGGAAAAGACAATGAACCTCATGGGGTTGCTTACTGAGCTAGCCCGGCCCATTAGTGCCATTCCTCCAGAGGCCTCCACGTCTGATGCACCATTACCGCAAAGCGACATTGACTCCCTCCGAGCAATGAAGAAAAAGGCCCAAGCGGTCGATGAGTGGGTCGCTTTGCAAGTAGGAAACACCCGACGTTTCCTAGTGTCCACCCCCTGGATTTGTATGCGGCATGACATTTTCTGCATTAGGCAGAGACTATTCTTAACATATGGGAGGGTGACATGGAAAATTACGAGGCTTGGAAGGTAGAGTTGGAAGAGCTCCTCAACCTCGGGGAAGAGATGGTCTCCGAATCTGGGATTTTGGGAGAAGAATCATTCAATTTCGTGAGGACCCAACACTCCAAAATTGACCTCACATTGGAGGCACTCAAGCAACTGGTAGGGTCTCTGCACGACAAAATCAACACTGTACAATATTCTTCAAATATGTACAAGGCATTTGTAGCAAAGGTCTCCGGGACTGACCCATTCAGCACCGATACATGCACCCCGAAGGAATACATCCTGGGAAGATTTGATGAATTAATGGAATCCAAATACCAATCCGAGGAGGGACTGGACGGGACCCAAATGATGGGGCTAACTCGCATGATCCTTAGTGGTCATGATGCAACAAAAATGGCCGACAAGTTCAAAAATAATGTTCTGGAGCTTGGAGAGAAAATTAAGGCGACTAAGTACCAGCGGTCTTGCCTTAGGGAAATTGATGAGGATGGAATCTCCCACCTTCTCCAAACATTCAATGACAACAAGCAACCATAAAGTTTCTCCGGATGCTAGAGAAAACCCAAACATTTTGTATTTTTTATTCTTTCAGAACGTAAGCTCCCGGATCCCGGAGTCCCGGATCCCAAATTTTGTATTCTTTCAAGTGATCCGTGTCCCGGTCCCCAAGGCTGACCGGTCACTTTTAGAAGCGGCTAATAAAGGTTGTCAAAAGGTAGTTGGCTACATCAAGAAACGTCGGATTAACAGTTGGTTTTCTGACAGATGGTCTTCTCGAGGTGCCGCTTCATAGGTACACCTGGCACATTGGAGACAGGGTGCCGCATTTCCCATTTATGAGGCATGTAGGCTCGATCCCTAGGGATCTAATTTCTTCCTTCTCTCTCCTGGCTCTCTTCTTGAGACCGATTCTTTGGCTCTACATTCTTGTCTTATTCTTCTGACATGTCAGGCCTATTCCATCTCAAGGTCTTTTATAGGGTGGCGCAGGTAGTACCGGCCCCCAGATATTGTGTTTTATTGAAACGTGATGTAAAATAGGGTTAGGGTTAGGGTTAGAAGAAAATGTGTATAAATAGTAAGACCGGCCCATTTCTAAGGGTCGGCGAAATTGATGATTTTTCTGTCCACAGTAATAGAAAAGTGATTTTTCATTTTAGTTGCAAAGCTCAATGCTCCATTGTTTCAATTTCCAATAGTTAGATGCTCCCCTGGAGCCACCATTATATCACGCACCAATGCTTGCTGGAAGAAACATTAATGAAGAAGGGAGAATTCTTTGTAATGAGGTTGTTGGCATTCAAAATTCTGAGTTAATGGTATTTTATGTTTCATGTTCTTTATGTCTTCTGCTCTGATATGTCAAGTAGATTAACGACCTCTTTTCCCTTGCTACTGATAAAATACTAGTTGATGGTTGCATATTTCTTTGGTATTTAGTGTAGTATATCAGAGCATTATCAATGTTTTGAATGTTTAAGCATAACTATAGTTAGATGAAGTACTTCTGACCCTGCAGGATCTTTTTCATTTTATTTGCTAAGTGTAGAATGCTTGGAGGAACCTCACCTTACTGAATCTCCAGAGAGAATGAGTTGAAGAAACCAATTATCCCCCTCAAAAATAGTCACTTCTCCCAACCGAGCCCCGCACCGTCGTGACCCAACACCCAGGTGCTTGGAGGCCCGGGGAGTCTAACTTCTCCAGATAGCCTTTGCAGGCGGAGTTGGCCGGTACCCTCAGCACCCGGTGACAACTTATGACTGTTGGCAGACTCGGTCAGCAAAACCCCGTCAACACTCACTTGATGTTGTTAATGTACAACAAACCTCGTATGGTGCAATGTTAGTTCATCCATTAGCCAAAAGATCTACGAATCACAGACTCACCTTCATTACCTAGACCCATTGGAGAATTACACCACCGGATGATACATCTTGCATCTGACAATGTTGCTTGTTCTTTGTCTTTAATTCTTTGTGTGCTAAGGCTCTTTTTATACATGCACCTGCACCATCGTGCTCTCCCTTTCCATGATCGGCCTCTGTAAAATTCCACATATATTGAATACCAGTGTCCGTATGCATCCTACTCAACCAATAAAACATCCGAGAATTCTTGAATTGTGATGCATAATTGTTTGACCATATGATGTGTCAATGATATGATATGCTCATATTACTCAAATCGCCATAAAATAGATGAAAGAAACTGTGTACAAACTCTGTAGAATGCAAATGATCATCGGTGATGTAAAAATGATACTCCCTCAATATCTTCATGTTCTCCTCTATACTGTCAGGTGAATGCATAAATGTTATATAAACAAATATAGCAAATTGTTGAGAGCTATAATACTTTGCTTGCACCTCATTTTGTGGTTGTAGAGTGTAGTTCTCTACGAAGTTGACAACTGAAACAATGGTATCAAGTGGGAATGTGTCCTTGCACAACTTGAATTGCATATCCAACCATCGAGCTCTATGTGTATGCCTTGCATACTCATACATAATGTTATCACAAAAAATATCCATGAAATGATACACTAGAATCTTTTCAATTACTAAATCACATCTTTTACCCTCCTTTCCATCTTGTAGAGCATATGCGACTGTCTTATGTTTTCTGAAATCCACTTTTTAATTCCCAATTGCACGTGTACTCTCCATATGTTGACAAATTGGCAAATGTTGCAAACCACCACAATCTATGCATGTACCATTCAAGCATGAGATCTTTTAAAATTGTAGTAATTAATTCCCTTGAAGATGTAGGTGGTTCATTTATGTTACAATCCTACAAAATATTTTTAGAATGCAAATCTACACACATATGCTTATAAACATCAAAATGGTTAGAAAATTCAATATGTTCCCTACAACAACAAGTTGTGCATGTGTGATTTATCTTCACATAAAAAGGTTTATCCATTTCAAAATATATTTGAATAATTTTAATTTGAGGATACGTATGTATAAATTTTGCAAAGAATTGTGTCTGATTTGAATCCAAAAAATGTTTTGGATGTGGAATATGGATTCAACTACCAATCCTCCTTCTTACAACATCTCTTTGATTGGGAGATACTCATGTATTATTCTTACAAAAGTCTTCAATCGCGGATTTTAAAGCTTCAATAATTGATTTATCTTTCCACGGTAGTCTACTGGAAAATGCCCATAACTCATTGTTATTTGGATCTTCCACTCTTTGATGCCTTCCCACAACTCCCATTAGAGACTTTCTACTTATTTTTAATGCTTTGCTTGTCTTTCTAATGAGTCAAGATTCTTTCATTTGAGTGCTTACTATTGTTGATGTAAGTACACGTTGTGTGACATTACTATATTTTGTGCGTGATGTAGAACCCACACTCTCATATGCAGTCATTAGATTCTTTACAATAGATTTTTCACTTGACTCATCCATCATTCTTAGCACAAGAATCTTCATGATGGGCCTAAATTTTAGATTTTTCATCATTTGAACAAATAGTTGACATCTTCCTATCATATTTAAATTCTCAAAAAATAATCTCCAAATACAGATAGTATATCTTCGACAAGTACACTAGAGAATCTTGTCAGGCATTTGTTGCAAAATGTTAGTATCAATATCAATCAAATATTTTGGCCTTCTATAAACAATTCTAAGAGGTGTTTTCAACTATTTTGTGGCCTCAACATTATGAACATCAACAACATTATGTGTCAATTATGCACCTTCAACCGAAGATGATGTGCCTTCAAATTGAGATGTGAAAGATGGATCTTCACCAACTTGAGATGTTAATGGTGTGCCTTCAACATGACACGATGTTGTGCCTACACCTTCAGATGTAGATAGTGGTGTGCCTACTGTATGCACCCTAAAATGGTCGCCTAGACTTTGGGCCCCATTTCTCAATTTATCAAATCCCTGAAACAATATTTTCAAATATCAACAATATCAATTATATCAATTTAATTTAAAAGAGGAAAAAAAAAATATCTTATTTAATTAAGAGAACATGCTCTCTTTTAATTAATTAAACAATAAAATCACTTTATCCTAAGCCTTTATTTAATTAAAAGAAATTTCCTCCTCTTTTATTTAAATAAAAAATCCCCACTTTTCTTCTTATCCTATGTTACACAAATAAAGCATTATTCTTATTTTATAAAAAGGGAAAAAACATTTTTTGTCTTATGTGGGACACAAAAGTCAACTTCTATTTTTTTTATTGAAAGATATTTGTGCACAAGGATCAAGCTTCCATTTTTCTCCACCCTTGATTAAGACTTTTGTCTCTTAATCTCAATGGTCCATTTCATCTCATTTCTTATAAAAGGAGAGCTCTCTCCTTCATTTTGATATCTTAGGTTTTGATGCTAATGTTATGTTGTATGTTTTCTAGGTCACTTTGGAGCTTTTTGAAGATTTGGAGCATTCTTGGCTTTTGCATCTACATGTTATCATAGTTTTATTTCTTGCATTATCATGGCATTCTTAGATTAGATTTCATTTATGCTTTAGATTAATTCATCTAGCTTAACTAGGAGGCTTTGTAATACTTGTTCTTTCATTTTCATAGCTTAGCTTGCATATTCATCTTAATCTAGCTTGCATTGAATTTAATTCTTGATTCTTGAGGATATTGGCATTCTTGCCCTTGTCTTCATTGAATCTCCCATTGCATGGTTTACTAGCAAGGTTATAGGCTTAATAGCTCTAGCTGAGAGCATTCTAAAAACCCTTG
>MU228135.1:1540773-1562373 GCA_018584345.1 Thuja plicata | reverse complement strand
CCTCTATTCCTTCTTGATCATACCAGATTTGGGACCATTTTCTCCTTTTATGCACAGTCTGCCATCCATCTTCTTTTTTGTGAGTCTGATTGTCATGAATTTCCTTGTTTCATCTGGAGTGTTGCCTGACGAATGTTTCAAAATTGTTTTTGCCTGCATCTTGGACTTCAACTTGATCAAAGTTTCATTGTGAGAGGGCTTCAAATCTGTTACTGGTCGCCAGAGGAGGCTGCAGGTTTGTCTTCTGCTGGTATGCAACGAATCTCGAATTAGGGCGCTTAAGTGTTGATTGAAATTTCACTTTTTTCGCCATTTTCGTAGAGCGGTGAGTATTTTTTCTGTACTATATTTTTAGGTGATCATTTTACTTATATATGACAAATTGAAAATAAAATAAATAATATCTCTTAGTCTATTTAAAAGAAGTTAAAAAAAATTATTTTACTTATTTATTGAAAATTAATTAAAATTTAATTTATTCACATGAAATTATATTTTTAAAATAATTTTAATTAAATATTTTTTACTATCTACTTTTTTATCTTAAAAGATATAGCATAAATTCTACATCATTAATGGTTTACTTTTGGTATTATGTAAACAATTTGACTATTTGAAAAATCACTCCTATCGGCTCATCGTTGCATGCACAAAAACATGCAACTGTTAGTGGATAATTGTTTGGTTGTTTTGAAGGTAAAGGCTCAACATATAGTTTTCTTCTCCTAACACTTACTCTTGGCTTGTTGAGTACTATTTTATAGTAAAGTGACTAATTATTTCTTCTTTCCATTGATAGATACTATCACTCTAACACGTTATTTCTGCATGAGGATATTGATATAAATGGCCTTTGTATTTGGATATTGATCATATTAGTGCTCATTATTAACACATGAGTGCTTCTTGTTTGATGTATTCATGAGTATCTGCTTTGATATGTATGTATTGGTATGATATTAGGTCTTTGTTGATTGCTAGATCAATATTATATCCTCGGTATGTATTATACCATTTTGTCATGTTGATGATCGATATATGGAATTAATTTGAAGATTGATATGTGGGATTGTTGATGATTGAGTTGTTTATACTGGTTCAATGTAATTGATAGTTCTATATGACAACATTGATATAGGGAGTTGTGATCTTTGGTCTTCTTAATTCTATGAGTCACTTATGGCTTTTGACAATTAATTTGCTGATTTAGACAGGGTCATCATAGTGCCCAACTCTCACAAGGGTTTGTAATTGGGTCTTTTGGTTCTTGTCTAATCTAATTCATAGGATGGGATTTCAATTCTTAGTTTGTATTCTAGGTTAGATCTCATTTTCCTCCATTACATTTTGAAGAACTGACATGTCTTACACTTGGATAGCTTCTAAATTTTACTTTTAGATCTAATTTTTTGTGAAACTATCAGATTTAGATACATTTATTTCTCATATTCATTATTTACATACTTGCAATGGTGAAAAGGGCATAAAATTGTACATTGTTATCTCTCATATCATACATTTAGCACATGTTTTCATTTGAAAAAGAAAACTATTTAGATGGTGTTATCAATTGTCTTAGAACTTCATGATGCATATATTTCATAGATGTGATAGTATCTTATATTCCTATGTATCACTATATCCATCTCCTAAAGATCCTCATATCCATGAGGACATTTTGGTGCAAGAAGACATTATCAACACTTATTTCAAAATTCTCTCTCCTGGGGATGAAGTTTTGAATAATCATGTTGATCCTTCTTCTAAGATGTACTTCCCCCATGAGGATTTTTTAGTTCAAAACCATGATATTATAAAAACTTTTCTTAATGTCACTTTACCTTACATGAACCTAAATGACATCTCTTATAGAGGTGAAGCATTGATAGAAATTACTAATCCTTCTTCCAAAGTTTGTCCTCCTCATGAGGATACCTTGGAACAAGAGAATGATATCATTAACACATTTATTGATCCTCTTCCTTATAGAGATGAGTCCTTGAAGAAAAAAGAGCCTAATCAAGTTATTGTTATTCATATTTATAATCTTGTAAAGGCTAAAGTTATTTTTCATCATCAAGACACCCCTCAAACTTAGAACAACCCCATGATTGTTGTAAGAGGTGTTAAACAACATGATTACCATGCAGTATCTTACACAAACAACACTCAAAATTAATAAATATTGATATTTTCTTCCCACGTTTGAACCTTTTCTTCCTCAACCCCCTCATCTTTCACATTATATTGGTAAGGAGTGTGATCTTGTTGAGCAACTTTGTGCAACTCTAGCTAACATATCCCTTTGGGATATGATTCAAAATTCACCTAAATACTGTGGGATGCTCCAAGAAGCCTTAAAAAAGGAAATTGTCTTAACTTATTCTATACCAAATGATGTTGTAGACTTTCTTGATCGTATGCATGAAACATAGCCAAATACTATGTTCAAACAAGATGATTTACCTCCCTTGGATGTCAAAATCAATATGATCCCCTCATGATTATCATATTCATTGATGGTACTATTATAAGACATTCCTTATTTGATAATGGATTAGGTATTAATGTTTGTAGCATTGACTTATTACATGAGATCAATGTGGATACCACCCTCATTCAACTCGATTCTCTTTGTATTTGTGACTTTGATAATAAATTGATAAAAAGTTATTTAGTACAAGTATATTACCTATTAAAGTAAGTTCTAAAATTACACCCACACCTATCCATGTCATGACTGATACCATCACATACAATCTTCTTCTATAAAAACCTTGGCTCTAGGGTATGTGCAAGATCATGGTGGGCCAAACTAGGTCCTTAAGTGGCGATGCAAGTTTAGAAAATCAAAGTTAGGAAACTTGACATAATTTTTTAAAAAACTTATCAACATATTTTAAAAATATGTACAAATAATGCAAAGTCATCAGTAAGAAGGTTCATGTTGGTTGAATTTATAATATTCTAGGTTGGCTCTGCAAATATGTGAAATATACAAAAACATCAGGCAAACCCTCGTTAGGGGCCGAGGGCTCATGTTGTGCAAAACCAAAGGAGATTTATGGCCAGGATAGGAAATTCCTTCTCATCTTTTGATGTGAAATCCTCAAATCCTCCCCCATTTGTACAAGGGGTCAATAGAATCATATTGGGAAAAAGGAAATTGAATTCATGCACATACATGGAGCCTAATATTCTGATTGCAGAAGAGGGCTGCCAAATTGTCCACTCTGGGAAGGTTAGGAAATAGATCCAAACATAGGAAAAATCATTGCTTCCCATCCAAAATAATGTCGAGGCTTCATCTAGGGTTGGCCATGGTAATAGAGTTTTACATATTCAGGCCAATGGTCTAAAAAAGATGCTCGATGGAGACATTGCTACCAGAGCCAATCACGTCCCACTGGGGAAGACAAGGCTTTCAAACACCAAGTCATCCAAGCCTAACCCTAAAGTGAACATATTATCAATATTGGCTCATGCAAACACTACAATATGAAAACGCATTTTATCCAACCGGTTTGGGACAAATATTCAGATCTTGACATCTTGGCGATATGGAGTGGAAAACATCTAAACTTCATAAACATGAAAGAATGGTGGGATAAGAAATTCTCTAATCAGGTTCAAGTATCTCTCTCCTAGGTAAAAAAAAAATCTACTATGCAAAAATATAAAAAATAAAAAATAAATTATGTATGGAAACATTAGAATTTTTAAAGGTTATTGCTTCCATTTTTTCAACTGGTCCATGGACTTTAATCCTTTCACCTAAAAACTAGATGTTCTTCATAGATGGGTAAATCTAGGATGGATTCTAGTCGAATATCATCTATCGGCCATTATAGATGAAATCAAGTCAAATTGGGTACCTTCTTAGGTTGTGAAGGGATTTCTAATGATGACATTTTGAGATAAGTTAAAGTACTTCTTCGCATGGACCCTAAAATTGAAACCCTTGAGCCATTAGAAATAGTAATGAACATGGGAACATGGAGCATCAAACCCTCATTTTATCAATGTGAAATAGAAGAATCAGATATTATAAGTACAAAGAGATTAGATGAACCACTTATTAATACTCCTAATCTATCAAGGGTCAAGAGTGAAGATACTCCTAGGAAAATAGGAAATGACTTTATCAGCCCAATAAGCATAAACAAAAGAGAAAAAATTATGATGCAATCTCTAAATAATAATATCAATCTAGAGGGTAAGGGGGATGACCTCATAAATGATAGGAGAGAAGTAGAAATGGTTCCCTCTAAATCTAATCAAAACAGGAAGGAACCCAAGATCATGGAACTAGAAGGAGAGATAGTAGAAAACAAAAAGAAGATAATTCCTTTTGAGCTAGAAGTAATTTCGATGCTCAGAAATCTAGAAATGTGATAGAGGCAGGTGACGAGGAGAAGACACAAAACAATATTGAGGAAGCTAATGTCTACTTATCTAAAGGTTGTGAAGTAACCGGAAATATTGATTTAGGTATTGAAATCCTATGTAATGAGGTATTGGATGACCTCCTTGAAGGGTTTGTGGGGGAAATTCTTGGTGAGGAAGAGATGGCTATGGAGAAATAACTTCTCATTGCCAAAATTCCAAAACTTGTAGAGGAAGAAAGGAATAAGGTAACGATTAAAGAAGAAATTGTTGAGTTAGGTAGTAAGGAGGTGGAACTAGAGGAGACTACCTTAGGGATTGCACAAACTAAATTAAGTAAGGATACCCCTGATTGTGCAAAGAGTAACAAGAAAAGGGGAAGGAAGTACCTTTTAGAACTAAGAGTAAAAGATGGGTCTGCTGAAGATCAGACCAAAATTACTACTTTGTTTAATTTTGGGAAGGGGAAGATCCTTCCCTGTGAGCCATGAAAATCACTATATGGAATGTTAGGGGCTTGAATTCCCCTAACAAGCAGCAGATTCTAAAACACTCCCTCTCTGTTACAAAATTTAAAATCACAATGGTATAAGAAACACAACTCAATCAAGAGGATATAGAAATTATGAGAAGGAAGATGGGTATTAAGGAAATGGAAGGATTCCAAAAAATGGAGCCTCGGGAGACTTAGAAATAATATGAGATCCTATGTCAGTTTCCTTCACTAAGGAAACAAGTCATAGAAATCGGATGGTTGGAGATATATAAGGAGCATTAGGAGTAATTTATGATTTATATTGATAAATATATATGAGCCAATACAGATTAAGGACAAGAGAGTGGTATGGAATGAGATAGAACAATATCTACAAAGTATACCAAATCAGCTTTGTATTATAGGCGGTGACTTCAATGCCTTAATGGACCTTAAAGAAAAAACTGGAGGAATCACCAATGAATCTCAATCAACAATTGGCTTTAAAGAATGGGTTAACAAAAACAATACTCTATAGGTCAAAAATGAGAAAGGCGCATACACACGAAATAATAGAAGGCAAGGATTTTTCTATATTGTTGAAAAATTAGATAGATTCCTCTTTAAACAAATTTGGGAAAACTTTCCTTATATTCTATCAGTTGAGATCCTCCCACATTCAGGTTCGAGCCACTTTCTAGTTCAACTGAATATTACTGAGGATATACGCCCAAAACAATGCCCTTTTAAGTTTGAAAAAATGTGGTTGAGGTATGAAAAAGTAATAAAGACAATTGAACAATGGTAGAAGGATGTGGAGGTATCAGGATCAAAATTATATTGATCGGTAGCAAAGATGAAGATAATAAAAAATAAATTGCTAACGTAAAATAAGAATCACTTTGGAAATATATTTGAAACAAAAGAAAAGAATGAGGAAGAGATAGAGAATCTAAATAGAGAAGTGATTGATAAGGGCATGGACATGGAACTTTATCTCAAATAAAATAAATTTTTGGTTGACTATGAAGATATTATAGCTAAGGAGGAGATATTCTAGTGTAAAAAATCTAGGGAAACATGGTTGGATGTTTGGGACAAAAACAAAAAATTGTTTCATAATAGTACTAAACAAAGGAGAAACATAAATAGAATTACTAAGGTAAAGTCTAGGGATGGAACCTCTATTGAGAACCCTCATCAGATTGAAACTAAAATAGTTAGACATTATGAAGATATATTGAATAATTAGGGTAGGACGAAGAAGGAAAAATCCTATTTCAATATGGCATCTGAGAATAGAAAAAGTAATATTAAGAGCAGAGGTATTTGGATTATTCCTTTATCTACCTCAACACCAGATTTTGCATTTGGAGCTAACATGATTTTTTTAGGGAAAACATCTACAGTCGCTTCCCTGAAAGAGGTCCTTTATTATGTGCATCCCCCAAGATTGAAACTGGAAAATCCATATCAAGCCCTAAGAGCTTCAATGGAAAAAAATATATTAAAGGAAGGTCAAAGGGGACCGAAAATTCAAAAGGCCTCTAATGCAAGGCATTCCCATCAGTACCATATAAACCCTAATAGACTTTCACATATAGTTGACAATGTGATTCAGGGAGGAAAACCCCATCATAACGATGGTAGTAATGTGATTGCAGTTGTGGTCAATAAAGAATTTATAGAAGGATTATGACATTACTGCAAATCCCACAACTTGTTTGCAAATGGTGTGGATTAGGATCCTCTATGAATGACATTGCAAACCGAATGAAGAAGGATTTCGTGGACCAGGTAAGTATAACTACCCTTACTGATAATTTCTTGTTTGTAGACTGTAAAAATACTTCATTTAAAAATAAATTTCTATATGGTAAGCCTATGTTCTATGAAGGATTTAATATCAAATTGCCAAACTGGGAGCCTAATTTTGAACCAAATAATTTTGATTCAATTAAAGTACCTATATGGGTAATTGTCCCCAACCTACCTGTATAATTGCTTCATAGTAATATTTTGATGAAGATTGGTGATATTCTAGGTGGAGTTGTGGGCATAGGAGAAAAATATATGGATTCATCTAATGTACTTTTTTAAATAAATATGGAAATTAATGTTAAAAGTATAAAACTAGTTAAACTTATTATGAATCAATTTGTCTACCATCTTAAACCAGAATTGTATGATGACCAAAACATAAAACCTTCAACAAGATTATCCTTTGGAATCTCAATCTATCCCTAATATAGATCATATTGTTTATTCTAATAACCTTCTACTAATAGCCAAACCTAGCTCTGTCCAAAATCCCGCTTCACTAACAAACTTAGTTCTACCCTTTAAGGAAACAACCCCAATAAACTTAGATGTGGAAGAAGGAGAGATTGCAGAAAAAGATAAGGATCCAATTGATTTTGGGGATGTTGGCTAAATATTTTGCAAGTCACTAATACTACAACTTGCAAAATGTGTGTTTTAGGCAGTAGTGTGTGAGATTACTCTCTCCTCTCAGCAATAGGGGAGGCTCCCTTCTTACCGCAGGTGGCTTCAAGTAGAACAAAACTGTAGCACATACAGTCCAACTTGCAATAGTAATATCGATGGCCAGGTAATTGACTTAAGAAAAATTGACCGAGATAGCAATGAATTTATCTAAAGATGGAATGACACAAGAGCTCAAAGTCTCTTGTCCTCACCCCAAATAAGTACTCTATTTATCTAATTTCCAATACTGAAATCCAATGTCTTCAGTCCTTGGAGTATTACAACCACTACTCTTCTATAGTAACCCCGATCTCTTGAAGCACAAAGTCTTCAGAAAACTTGAATTAAAGTTGATCCGATGAAATAAACAAGTTAACTACTCAATTCAAATCAAGGATTAACAAACATTACATAAGAAAAAATTCACCAATTGTGAAGACAACAACTCAAAGTTTGTCAATCTCTATTCCTTTATTCATATGCTCAACTCTCTTACAATGAAACACAAAGTCTTCAGAATATTAGAGCTTTGACTATAGTTTACTTGCACACAATAAAATATCCTTATTTACAACGAGCTCCCTCCTTATATAGGAAAAGAGGAGAGAGGAAAGTGGAGAAGAAAGTGGAAACCCTCAACTACTTTGATTTATTCTATCCTTATCTCTAATTAACTAACTTTGAACTATTCAAAGCTTATCAACAACTAACTAACTTTGACTTATTCAATGTTGCAGGACCTAATGTCCTTGCAACACGATTACATAAGAACACTTTACATATTTTTGTGTAATCTGTCACAAATTCTACACTATTACAAAATGCATGATGAAAGTATCTAAGTGTCTAACAAGACATGACATCTATTTGTGTCATCCTTTGTCAGTTTTCTTGCTGCTACAAGACACCTGATGAGTGATGTGTTCTGGTTGGGTGAAACCATCTCAAACCAAAATGTGAATCTCTATCCTTGATTGTTCACCATCATAGTGGTGATCACTGAGAGGCATCTTTGTGTCTTTCTGTTTCAGTTTTGAAAGCATTCTATGCCTAGAATCATTTCACCCTTTCCAACTCCCTGTCTGGCTTCATCGTGTGGTTGCTCTGGCTTTGTATCCTTGCATCATGGGAAAAACATGAGAAAATATTTCTTCAACTTGCAACAAGAACTTGCATCCTTGAGGGGTAGAACAAACTTGATACATCTTGCAAGTGTGTGGGAGAAAGATGAAGAACGAGGTTATTCTGTAGCACTGCATATGGATGAATAACAAGATTTGAGTTTGATACAATGAATGTTTGATATGCATGATGGGATTTTTAGAAATGAATGCATATAAAAGTGAAAAGTGGGCTTTTATAGGCTGACTGCATATTGGAAGCTGGACTTCTTCTTTGATACGAAGGTATGAACATCATGAAAGAAGTGGGATTTTCAATCCATAATGCATATAGGCCCCGTTTGTTTGCAGGAATTTGACAGGAATTGGGTGCGGGACTTCTATTTTTTCCCAAAATCCACCGTTTGGGACTCTATGTTGCAAACCTGGTTTAGCCTTCAAAACCCAGTTTAGGCCCTAAAATGGGCGGCACCATCTTCCGGGCAAATAGGTGGAATTCAAAATGAAATCCAGGTTTTAGAAAATTATGAACCGAGTTTAATTTCGCTGTCGGGTCCATGATTTTCAAAACAGGAAGATGCAAAACCGGGATTTCAAAACCTGGTTTTGTGATAATAAGGTTTTGATTCAATTCCAATTCCGCAAAACAAACGGGGCCATAGGGAAGAACTTAGTATTTTGGAGGCACTGAATGTATGTGAACATAAAACTTGGAATTTGATAAAATGAATACATGGATGCATTCATGCATGAGTGAATTTTCAATATCCATGATGGGGTTTTTGGAATCATTTGCAGCTTGTGAATGGACACGCTATGCGCATGGTGGGATTTTTATTACATCTTGCATATGAAGATGAACATGAAAAGTGGGCTTTTGGTTACTTTTCTTATTGGAAGTCTTACACTTGTCTTTTCATCATTGAGAATATGAAAAGGTGGTCTTTTTGTTGCATCTTGCATATGGGCAGCATCTTGCATCTTTTCATGCATTTTGGGGAGTCACCATCGAGAACGGGGTTTTTTAATCCTGACTACATATGAGGATAAATGACATCCTCGTGTGCAACTTAGAAGAAAATGGAAGAAGATGGAAATGGAAAGACAAGAAGAACATAAATGAAAATGCATATGCAACAAAGAAAAAGAATAAGGTAATTATACCTTCTCCTTAAATGCAAAAACAAAAGAAGAACTACAAACTTCTTCCTTAAGCAAAATTCTGGAAATGATATGAGGGTTTCAAATTTAGCCTAAGAAGAGAAGAGAGGAGATATATAACTCGTTATTTTGACAATTTATTTGTGAAAAGTTAATGCCAATTTAATGAGTTATAGAAAGGTGACTGACAAATGTCTACCATGGAATTTCAAATTGCATGAAAGTAGCAACTGACTTGAAGAATTCAAACCTTTGAAAATGTCAATCAAAAACATGCCCTAGATAAATCAAACTCCTCTTTTATAAATGCATTTACATTAAAAGAATACATTTCAAAATTGAAGAATGAAGGAAAAAGAAAATGTTTTCAAAACAAGGACTCTTACCAAGGAGTGAAAAATGCATGGATTTATGGAAGCAAAACTATTTATTGGCTTCAAACGTGCCCCATGCAGACTTGTTCAACCAAAATGCAGCTCTATATGGAGTTGTTTTAATGTGATTTGCAATAAAAAATCTTGTCTTAACTTCGAGAAATAGAAAGCTCAGCCTTCTATGGAATCCGTATTCATTATAAATGGTGAAGTATTTAAAACATACGTCACTCCTTATATAAACAACGCCATATACTTTAAAGGAAACCAAAATCTTTCAAAGAAGAATGACGGGATTTTTAAAAAGCATATTCCATGACTTTATATGCTTTCAAAACATGCTAAGATGATATGCTAATCTATGTATTAACTCTATTTTAACAAATTTTATTGCATATGTATGTTGGCTGGAAATCACTACCCGATAACCATTAGTCATCTATGGTTTTGACAAAGAAGGCATATGCATTGCGGTATAAAATGATATGCTTTCTCAATATAAATCAACGTCGTGTCTTTTAAAGAGTGAGCCGTGGTTAAAATAGAGAAAGGCATATGCAATAATCTTCACAAACTTTATGCTCCTATTAAAAATGACACCAATTTGGATAAAATTGCATCATTTCATTCGCTTATAACATATGCTTATTTATTTAAAATCAACGCTATGTTGTATATAAGCCATCGCACTTTAATAAAATGATTGTTTTAACATATGTTATATCGAATGTAGACGCCAAACTAGAAAATCCCAGCCGCGGCTAACGTTTTCATTAAAATGTTATGCTATAAGTTTGAAAATCAACGCTATATGACTTAAGATTAAGTCATTACATATTTTAATATGTAAAGCATTTTAAAAAAATGACGCCTTATTCCATCCACGCATTTTAAAAGGTTTTGGCATACATTTAATATATATAATGACTTTGTAATTCAGGTTTTAAAATTGACACCACGTCTTTAATGAAGGAAACCACAACCTTTAGGAAGAGACAAACATATGATAGCATATGTTATTTGCTTTAAAATCGATGCTTTCACCTAGCTTATGAGGTCACGAGATTTTGGAGACCGATAACATATACTATATGCATTCGATATGCAATGTAAAATAAAATAAAAAGGCCCGACTATTTATCGCACATGCATAAACATGTGATCTGTGAAATAAATAATAGTTTACATAATATATATTATATATATAAATAATTTTATAATGATAAGTATTTCAAAATTAAATCATCATTGTATCATTATTTATATATATTATACTATGCAATATATATTTATTTAAATAAGATTCTTAATTTATTTATGAAAAATTAAATTTTTGTAGTGTCGTCTTAATTTTGTAAATTCAAAATTACAGACAACAACTGGCTCTGACTAGGGAATGTAGCTCGTTTTTTCTTAGAAACAACGAGGAATGTAGAATCCAAAATCTCCAAGTGCCTTAGTATCCATTGGGCTACAAAGTCAAGCATCAAAAACACAAAGCAAAAAGGATGACACGACCAACGCAAAGCAAAACCTAACCAAACAAAACAAACAACTGTGCAAGCGCACTTATTGAAAACAAAGAAAAACCTACCTATTTAAAATTAGCCAACAATGCAACTTTTTAGATGAAACCATTTACTAACAAAATAGCTACCTTTTTCAGCAGCTTGTAGTACCTTGCATGTTCACAGGCAACTTTGTTCAGATGAATCACGAACAACTGGAGCAATGATGTCAATGTTTGACGCAACACCTCTTGGAAGAGATGAACAAATTCACCTTCTTGGAATGAGTCATATGTACTGCCACTCTGAGATGAGACCATGAATTAAGAATGCTTCTGATGTACTGCAAATGCCTATTTATTCTCTACTTTAATTGTATCTTCATTCTTAGGTACAAGTGGAACATCTATTTTTGGTTGGCCTCCAACCAAGCGAGATGTCTTATGGGACATCCCCTTGATCAAACAAATATTGAACTCTTCTCATTGGCTGCAACTTGAGTGATTAGTTTTTCAACCATGACAACCTCATGCTCCAAACGGTTCCCTTCATGCAATTCAGATGAATACATGACTGTAATACATTCTTCAATATGTTGTTCACAAACTTCAAATTGAGGATAATTACCAACAAGATTTGAGCAAAACTCTTCTATAGTAGCCATGAAATGATCTTCATCAAGTTCGGGGGTAGATCTTTCATGCAACACATGTTCAAGTTCATGACCTTGAAACAAAGATGCACCCTTTTTAACTTGACTGGAGCCTTCATGCATGTCCATATTTTCATGCCTAATGACATGATTGTCTTCATTCACTTGAGCATCAGAAGATAGATTTGCATCTTTCTTATTTTCATCAATGGCTTTCTGAGACTGCGTGAACTAGATATAAGAGTCGCCAGCTATGTCTTCTTCCTTTTCTTGGAAGAGTATAGCAAGATCACTTTCCTTAGATTCAGGATGCTTTATTGTTGCCTTCACTGATGGTGCCTCAATAACAAGCTTCTTTGGTGATGAAAGCAACTTTTGTTGATTCTCAATAGCAGAACCATGAGCAACATTTAGAAGAGGCTTTCTTTGTACATCTTTGTGAAGAATGAAGAACATAACTTGAGCTATTTGCTTTTTGATAGCAAGCAACTCATTTGCTAACCTTTGCACCAGAGGATCCGTCCTTGTCATGGGAGAAAATGAATCGGAAGGAAGATAACTTTCTTCAAATCCACTTGCTTGAATTCTTAACTGCCCAGCAAGAACAAGGTCATCTTCAATTCCAATGGCCAATGTTTATGCAACTGCAAGAGTAGCGAGAGATGCTCTTCTCAATAGAAAACTGACTTCAGGAATCTGAGCATTGACAAAGAAACACTTCAAATTTGCAGTTGTAGGATGAGCAGCAATTGGAATCTTTCGTGTCAACTTGTTGAAATGAGCCACAAATTCATGCATAGGTACGTGATATGCCTTCTTCAGTTGTGTGAGTTGGGCCAATAGGGCATGGGCATCTTCAGGCGGCTTGAACCTTTCTTCAAACTTAGCTATGAGAGTAGCCCAGCTTGTGATAGTCTGTGGCGCAAGATGATAAAACCAATCAGTAGCTACACCTTGAAGAGTTTCCACGAACAACCTTACAGACACATCCTCATGTTCAACACCAAGAACACCACATGCAATGTAAAAAGCAACAATATGTTCATCAGGATGTCGCTATCCATTTCTAGAGAATTTTGGAAAATTATTTCACGAGCCATCAGGAAGAGCATGTAGAGGTAGAGCTAGATTCAACGGACCAAAGGCATTTCCCCAAGGACCTTGGGCCATTTACATGTCCTTGGTAAAAAGCTTGAAAAATGACAAGAAATATCAAAATCATGGAATAATTACAATGGATAGGACACAAGCATACTTCAAACAAAAGAAAGAGGCTTTCGAATGCGTATCGTGTCCCTAGTAAAAACAATTAGATAAACTAAATGATTTGGATGGAACGTCATTTAGTTCTCTCCTTTAGAACAAACGATTAATCTTTTTATCTTTTTTCATAAAAAGATTGCAAAGTGTAGGTAACAAAACTTGTAAAAACATCAACAATAAAAGATAAAGAAGCAAAGTGTCTGTTAAAGGCACAAAGTCCTCCGTTGCTTTTCCGGGATGAGAATCTCAAATAGAAGCTCAAATTCTTCTCAATTGAACTTCCTATCAACCTTGTAATAGTGTTCAGATCTCCAGTGGAGTCACCAAAAATTGTTGGCTAAATATTTTTCAAGTCACTAAGACTACAACTTGCAAAATGTGTGTTTTAGGTAGCAATGTGTGAGATTATTCTCTCCTCTCAGCAATAGGGGAGGCTCCCTTCTTACCGCAAGTGGCTTCAAGTAGAACTGAACTGTAGCACATACAGTCCAACTTGCAACAGTAATATCGGTGGCACGATAATTGACTTAAGAATAATTGACTGAGACAACAATGAATTTATCTAAAGATGAAATGACACAAGAGCTCAAAGTCTCTTGTCCTCACCCCAAATAAGTACTCTATTTATCTAATTTCCAATACTAAATCCCAATGTCTTCAGTCCTTGGAGTATTACAACCACTATTATTCTATAGTAACCCCGATCTCCTAAAGCACAAAGTCTTCAGAAAATTTGAATTAAAGTTGCTCCGATGAAATAAACAAGTTAACTACTCAATCCGAATCAAGGATTAACAAACGTTACATAAGAAAAAATTCACCAATTGTCAAGACAACAACTCAAATTTTGTCAATCTCTATTCCTTTATTTAGATGCTCAACTCTCTTACAATGAAACACAAAGTCTTTAGAATATTAGAGCTTTGCCTATAGTTTACTTGCACACAAAAATAGATCCTTATTTACAATGAGCTCCCTCCTTATATAGGAAGAGAGGAGAGAGGAAAGTGGAGAAGAAAGGGGAAACCCTCAACCACTTTGATTTATTCTATCCTTATCTCTAATTAACTAACTTTGAACTATTCAAAGCTTATCAACAACTAACTAACTTTGAATTATTCAATACTGTAGGACCTAATGTCCTTGCAACATGATTACATAAGAACACTTTACATATTTTTGTGTAATCTGTCACAAATTCTACACTTTTACAAAATACATGATGAAAGCATCTAAGTTTCTAACAAGACACAACATCTATTTGCGTCATCCTTTGTCATTTTTCTTGCTTCTACAAGACGCCTGATGAGTGATGTGTTCTGGTTGGGTGAAAACATCTTGAACCGAAATGTGAATCTCTATCCTTGATTGTTCAGCATCATAGTGGTGATCACTAAGAGGCATCTTTCTGTCTTTATGTTTCAATTTTGAAAGCATTCTATGCCTAGAATAATTTCACACTTTCCAACTCCTTGTCTGGCTTCATCGTGTGGTTGCTCTAGCTTTGTATCCTTGCATCATGGGAAAAACATGAGAATTTTTTTCTTGAACTTGCAACAAGAACTTGCATCCTTGAGGGGTAGAACAAACTTGATACATCTTGCAAGTGTGTGGGAGAAAGATGAAGAACGAGGTTTTTTTGTAGCACTGCATATGGATGAATAACAAGCTTTGAGTTTGATACATTGAATGTTTGATATGCATGGTGGGATTTTTAGAAACAAATGCATATAAAAGTGAAAAGTGGGATTTTATAGGATGACTACATATTGGAAGCTGGACTTCTTCTTTGATATGAAGGTATGAACATCATGAAAGAAGTGGGATTTTCAATCCATAATGCATATAGGGAAGAACTTAGTATTTTGGAGGCACTGAACGTATGCGAACAAAAAACTTGGAATTTGATAAAAATGAATACATGGATGCATTCATGCATGAGAGAATTTTCAATATCCAAGATGGGGTTTTTGGAATCATTTGCAACTCGTGAATGGACACGCTATGCGCATGGTGGGCTTTTTATTGCATCTTGCATATGACGATGAACGTGAAAAGTGGGCTTTTGGTTACTTTTCTTATTGGAAGTCTTACACTTGTGTTTTCATCATTGAGAATATGAAAAGGTGGTCTTTTTGTTGCATCTTGCATATGGGCAGCATCTTGCAACTTTTCATGCATTTTGGGGAGTCACCATCAAGAACGGGGTTTTTTAGCTCGACTGCATATGAGGATAAATGGCATCCTCATGTGCAACTTAGAAGAAAATGGAAGAAGATGGAAATGGAAAGACAAGAAGAACATGAAATGAAAATGCATATGCAACAAAGAAAAAGAATAAGGTAATTATACCTTCTCTTTGAATGCAAAAATAAAAGAAGAACTACAAACTTCTTCCTTAAGCAAAATTCTGGAAATGATATGAGGGTTTTGAATTTAGCCTAAGAAGAAAAGAGAGGAGATATATAACTCATTATTTTGATAATTTCTTTGTGCAAAGTTAATGTCAATTTAATGAGTTATAGAAAGGTGACTGACAAATATCTGCCATGGAATTTCAGATTGCATGAAAACAGAAACTGAATTGAAGAATTCAAACCTTTGAAAATGTCAATCAAAAACATGCCCTAGATAAATCAAACTCCTCTTTTATAAATGCATTTACATTAAAATAATACATTTTGAAATTGAAGAATGAAGGAAAAAGAAAATGTTTTCAAAACAAGGACTCTTACCAAGGAGTGAAAAATGCAGGGATTTATGGAAGCACAACTGTTTCTTGGCTTCAAATGTGCCCCATGCAGACTTTTTCAACCAAGACGTAGCTCTATATGGAGTTGTTTTAATGTGATTTGCAATAAAAAATCCTGTCTCAACTTCAAGCAATAGAAAGTGCAACCTTCTATGGAATCCATTAACGTTATAAATGGTGAAGTATTTAAAACATATGTCACTCCTTATATAAATAGCGCCATATACTTTAAAGGAAACTGAAATCTTGCAAAGAAGAATGATGAGATTTTTAAAAAGCATATTGCATGACTTTATATGCTTTCGAAACATGCTAAGATGATATGCAAATCTATGTATTAATGTTTTAACAAAGTCTATCGCATATGTATGCTAGCTGGAAATCACCGCCCGATAACCATTAGTCATCTATGGTTTCGATAAAGAAGGCATATGCATTGCGGTATAGAATGATATGATTTCTCAATATAAATCAACGTTGTGTCTTTTAAAGAGTGAGCCGTGGTTAAAATAGAGAAAGGCATATGTGATAATCTTCACAAACTTTATGCTCCTATTAAAATGACGCCAATGTGGATAAAATTGCATCATTTCATTCGCTTATAACATATGCTTATTTATTTAAAATCAACGCTATGTTGTATATAAGCCACCACACTTTAATAAAATGATTGTTTTAACATATGTTATATTGAATGTATACGCCAAACTAGAAACTCCCAGCCATGGCTAACGTTTTCATTAAAACATTATGCTATAAGTTTGAAAATCGATGCTATATGACTTAAGATTAAGTCATTACATATTTTAATATGTAAAGCATTTTAAAAAAAATGATGCCTTATTCCATCCACGCATTTTAAAAGGTTTTGGCATATATTTAATATGTATATATAATGAATTTGTAATTCGGGTTTAAAAATTGACGCCACGTCTTTAATGAAGGAAACCACAACCTTTAGGAAGAGACAAACATATGTTAGCATATGTTATTTGCTTTAAAATTGATGCTTTCACCTAGCTTATGAGGCCACGGGCTTTTGGAGACCGATAACATATACTATATGCATTCGATATGCAATGTAAAATAAAATAAAAAGGCCAGACTATTTTGTTAGTAATAACTAAGAGGGGGGGTGAATCAGTGGCCTCAAATTAATCCTTAAATCAACTCTTCAACTCTTATAACCACTAATTATTTCTCAAGTTATGTTTGTCCTATAAGATGAATGCCTTGAACAACTTATATCAACTTACTTCTTGTCGGATTGCTCTATTAAACCTTCTTCTTAATGTTTATCGATAAGCAGTTATCAATTTACCAAAATACAGTAAACATGTAGAGTATACCGATAAATCCAGAATGAATTATGTAAGATACAAAATAGTAAAGAAATATATCATACACACATATAACACATGGATTTTAACGTGGAAACCCTGTTAAGGGAAAAAACCACTAGGATCGGTACCCCAAATTTTCACTCTTCTGAAGTGAGCCCTGTTAGGAGCCAACCCTGTTAAAGGTTACAAACACACTGTTAGATGTGACCTTGTTAGAGGATTTTACACATATAGATTGTCACTTAGTATCGGGCATCTAATGCTACCATCCTTGAATCAACCTCTCTCTTAGACTGTCAATAGGCATCGAGCATATCCAATGCTACTTTCACGAATCAACCTTTTTGGCACTCCTTGGGATGTACCTCAATATATAGAAGACTATTAAGTCCTGCTTGTTTAAGAGATTTGATGCTTCAATGGTTAAACTGAAACAAAATTACCTATTTCTAATGCAACTTGAATTGCAGATTTTTAGATCTATTTAAGTACATTACCTCTCTGATCAATGTATCAATTCAATTATTTTGTGCTCCATACTTTCTGCTCTATGATGTTGTGCTTACTGTTTATCGGTGTCTGCAGAATTCCTTAGATCTCCTTCAGCTTGATTGATCAGTAATGCATGAAGTTGTTCTTCATCAGTTTCTCTTTAGCATCCTCTTTCTATTTACTCCCCTTAATCCCCTTTTCATGTGACACGAAAATGAATTAAGCTTGTCTCTTATATAGACATGATATTCACTGTTTCTTGATTCTTGATTCTTGGCATGAAAAAAAATCCAACCAATTTGATTTAAAGCATAACTTCTGATTTGTCTCATAGTTATCTTCATGCCAACTATATAAATCAACTTTAAATCGATTACTTAACTCCGGTCGAATAAAACAAAGAAAATAACCAGTTAAGTCTATCTTTAGCTCTTTCCATCTAGATATTTTGTCATTTTCTAAACTCTATATTCTGTCGGTCAACTCTTCAATTAGTCATCGGTTACAACTGCCAGTTCTGTCGGTGTGACTCCAATTAACTTCGGGATCTCCATCCGTTGGGCATCATTGGATTTTTACTCGTCAGGCAACTTTGTTTTCAGCTCATTGGGCATCTTATGGTTTGCTTCATCGGGCAACACTGTCTTCTACTTGTTAGGTATCACTATGACTTTTCTTCTTTTCCTTTATCGATGGTGTGCACTCCATCGGTGTTATCTGTCACTTAGTGAATAGTTGACTTTTATGCATTGCTGAAAACATAACCTTTGTTCCATTGATTCTCTGAAGTCTTTGGCATTATGTACATAACCGTACAGATGATATCAAGTTGACATCAATGACAATACAAACCATTAACTAATTAATACCTTGCATTATCTTCAACTTAACATTATCAAACATTTAATCAGTTACATGTCATCAATCTCTCCCTTTGGCATTGATGGCTACAAACTTATATTATAACACTATACTATTTCTAATACAATATGAAATACAATTGTTGAGATTCATCAAACTACCAATCTCTCCCTTTTGTCAACTGATAAATGTCTGAACTTTGGTAAGCTCTGTTTAAGCTTAGATTTGATTCCTACAGTTCTCTTGTCTTCTGATGTATTGAGTCCTTTTCTTGTGTCAATTTCTCTCCTTTTGACTGCTCTCCTATTTTGATGTCTTTTTCTCTTTTCAGCAACTCTCCCTTTGTATAATCTTTCATACAACTTTCTCTCCTTAAGGATATAATCTCTCCTTGTTGGAGTAATCTGATAATGGATATTCTTTCTCAGGAGAATGTGATAATATGGATAATCTATCTCCCTTTGACAACAATGCCAAACAAATATTTTACAAATATCTGACATTCATGTCAAACAATCATTTTCCTCCTATCCATAATATATTCCTTGAATTCCCCTTATCCATCAGCAATACAACAATAATCTTTGGTGCTCAGTTCTAATATATACTTGTCTGTATATAGATGTACCTTTTAAGTTCATCTGGTTGCTTGCATCAACATGAATGATATTCTGATAATATGTAGGCTGATACAGCCTTTAATCATTTTACTAATTGGTAGACAAGGGTTTGACCCCTAGTATTTTTCTCAGGTACTCAAATGTATCCTTGGGCAGTGGCTTGGTGAAGATATCAGCTAATTTTTCTTTGGATTGTACATACTCAAGTATCACCTCTTTTTCTTGAACTTGTTCTCTTAAGTAATGATACTTGATGGCAATGTGTTTATTTTTTGCATGCATGACTAGATTCTTGGAAATGTTTATTGCACTAGTGTCATCACAATAGATTATCACTGGTTCTAAGATCTTCATATGTATACCTTCTAGCAACTGTTTGATCCATGCAATATTTGAGCAATTTGCAGTACCAACAACGTACTCTACTTCTGCAGTAGATTGAGAGATGCATCCTTGCTTCTTGCTAATCCATGTGACAAGTTTGTCACCCATAAAGAATGCTCCTCCATTTGTGATCTTTCGGTCATCAAGATTCCCAGCCTAATCAACATCGGTAAACACCTTAAGTTCAAATTTGTCTTCTCTTCTATACCATAAGCTGAATTCCTTAGTATTCTTCAGATATCTTAGAATTCTTTTCATAGCAGTCATATGTGATTCCCTGGGGTTAGCAGAAAATCTAGCAACAATTCGTACTGCATGTGCAATATTTGGTCTAGTGTGTACAACATACATGAGTTTTCCAATCATTGATCTGTACAAAGTCTAATTTACCTCTGTTGTCTTTTCCTTCTTTTTAAACTTACATCCAGTAGACATTGGTGTTCCAACTGGTTTGGATTCTTCCATCTTGAATATTTTCAGGACCTCTTTGATGTACTTGGACTGTGTAATGAAAATTCCTTCACTTTGTTGGATGAACTGTAGACCAAGAAAGAACTTGATCTCACCAAACATATACATCTCAAACTCTTTGCTCATCTCATTAGCAAATTATTTGCATAGCATATTATTGCCTCCAAATATGATGTCATCAACAAATATTTCAACAATCAAGGTGTTAGCATCAGTATCTTCTTTTAAATAAAGATTATTGTTTTCACTAGTCCTTACAAATCCAATACTTATTAGATAGGAATGAAGTCATTCATACTAGGCTCTCGGAGCTTGTTTCAATCCATATGAGGCTTTGTGAAGTCTACATACCATGTCCCTCTTATCTGGATCAACAAACCCTTCTGGTTGTTCAATGTATACTTCGTCTTCAAGTATTCCATTTAGGAATGCTAACTTGACATCCATCTGGTATACCTTGAATCCTTTGAATGTAGCATAAGCCAGTAATATTCTTACTCTTTCTAGCCTAGAAAAGGGTGCAAAGGTCTCTCCATATTCTATACCTTCCTCTTCTGCATACCCTTTGCATACTAGTCTTGCTTTGTTCCTTGTGACTTCTCCATTCTCATTCAGCTTATTCCTGAATATCCATTTTGTACCGATGACATTCTTGTCATCTGGTTTTGGCACAATTGACCATGTTTTGTTTTTCTCAATCTGCTCAATCTCATCATTCATAGCACTTATCAATTCCTCATTATCTAGTGCAACATTGACAGATTTTGGCTCAAATTCACAAATTAAACAATTTGAGTTTAAAGACTTACTTCTTGTTCTTGTACCATCTTTCTTATCTCCTATGATCTAGACCTCTGGATGGTTCCTTATTACATAGCTTGCAAGTACAGGTGCATTTCTTTGTCTATTAGCTTTATCATTATTTTGATCTTCATTGTGTTCTTCATCACCTTGTACATTATCTTGATCATTATCCTGACCATCGGTATTTGTAGCCTGATGCTCAGGAGCAATGATTTGTAGCTCGGGGGCTCTACATTGTTGGTAGGGTAGAGTTTCAAGTTCCTTGTTGTAAGTGAACTTATTTTAGTCCTCTGGTTCTTTAGTGTTTTCTTGTTCATTATTCTCTGCAAATTCATCTATCTTTACATTTGCACTTTCAATAATTTTGTTAGAGGCTTTGTTTAGACATTTGTAAGCCTTGCTCTTGGTAGAATACCCTAGAAAAATTCCTTCATCACTCTTTGAGT